>AWOL01S0023352.1:26137-79449 GCA_000715115.1 Nicotiana otophora | reverse complement strand
TTTTTGAGCTTACATCAATTGACTTATGACGACTCGTACATACGAAAACATGGGTTGTAACAAGGCCGATTCATTTCAAGGTCATCAGATCAAAGTCACCAATTTTTCTCTCTACTCAAAAAGAAGAACGATTTCGCTTGGACCCCGGAATGCCAGCAGACATTAGAGGAATTAAAACGATATCTATAGAGCCCGCCACTTCTTCATACTCCAAAAACAGACGAAAAACTTTGCTTGTACTTGGCAGTATCGTAAATCGCGGTAAGCGGTGTCCTAGTTCGAGAAGAGCAAGGTACGCAATTTCCCGTTTATTATATAAGTCGAACCTTAGGAGAAGCAGAAATTAGATATCCGCACCTAGAAAAATTGGCACTTGCACTGATAAGCGCCTCTAGAAAGTTAAGGCCGTACTTTCAATGTCACCCCATATGCGTATTAACCACTTACCCGCTTCGTAATATTTTACACAAGCCCAGACTATCAGGCCGATCGGCCAAATGGGCTGTCGAACTCAGCGGGTACGATATCGAGTATCAACCCCGTACGACCATCAAGTCTCAAATTTTAGCAGACTTCGTGGCCGATTTCACGCCGACCCTCATACCCGAAGTCGAGAAAGAACTCTTATTGAAGTCGGGTACGTCATAGAGGGTATGGACCCTTTTTACGAATGAGGCTTCGAACGTGAAAGGGTCCGGGCTAGGTATCGTTTTAAAGCCACCCACGGGTAACACTATTAGGCAATCAATCAAAACTACTAGGTTGACTAACAACGAGGTCGAGTTTGAGGCCATGATTGCAGGTCTCGAGCTAGCTAAAAGCTTGAGAGCAGAAGTCATTACAGCCAAGTGTGACTCTTTGCTGGTGGTACATCAAGTAAACAAAATCTTCGAAGTTCAAGAAGATAGAATGCAAAGATATTTGGACAAATTGCAGGTCACATTGTACCGTTTCAAAGAATGGACTTTACAGCATGTTCCATGAGAGTAGAACAGTAAGGCTGATGCACTTGTAAATTTGGGATCATCGGTCGAGGAAGGCAAAATAAGCTCGGGGACTGTCGTTCAACTCTCGAGATCCGTGATCGAAGAAGGTCATGCCGAGATAAATTCTAAGAGCCTAAACTGGGATTGGAGGAATAATTATATTGAATACTTAAAGAATGGAAAGCTCACATCGAACCCTAAAAATTCAAGGGCCCTACGAACCAAAGCTGCTCGATTCACATTAACTACAGATGGAATGCTATACCGAAGGACATTCGATGGACCATTGGAAGTATGTTTAGGTCCAGGAAACACCGATTACATCCTATGTGAGGTGCACTAGGGCACTTATGGAAATCACTCTGGTGCCGATTCATTAGTCCGTAAAATAATCAGGGCGGTGTATTATTGGATCAATATGTGCAAAGATGCAAAGGAGTTTGTTCGAAAATGTGACAAATGTCAAAGGTTTGCACCAATGATCCATCAGCCCGGAGAGCAGCTTCACTCAGTCCTATCCCCATGGCCATTCATGAAATGGGGAATGGATATCGTCGGCCCTCTGCCATCGGCCCCAGGTAAAGCTAAGTTCATTTTATTTATGACTGACTATTTCTCTAAATAGGTTAAAGCACAGGCGTTCGTGAAAGTAAGGGAGAAAGAGGTTATAGACTTTATTTGGGATCATATCGGATGTCGATTCGGGATACCCACCGAAATAGTGTGTGACAATGGGAAACAGTTTGTCGGCAGCAAAGTGACGAAATTCTTCGAAGACCACAAAATAAAAAGGATATTATCAACATCGTATCACCCCAGTGGGAACGGACAGGACAAATCAACGAACAAAACTATCATTCAAAACCTAAAGAAGAGGCGGAACGACGCTAAAGGAAAATGGAGAGAAATCCTACTCGAAGTCCTTTGGGCATATCGAACAACATCAAAATCTAGTACGGGGGCAACCCCGTTCTCCTTAGTATATGGCTTCGAAGCCTTGATTCCTGTCGAAGTCAGGGAACCCAGTGCCAGGTTTCGATATACAATAGAAGAGTCAAATATCGAGGCTATGAACACTAGCCTCGAATTATCGGATGAAAAACGAGAAGCTGCTCTCGTCCAATTGGCCGCCCAAAAGCAGCAAATTGAAAGATACTATAATCGAAGAACCAAGCTTCGCCATTTTAAACTCGGGGACTTAGTGCTAAGGAAAGTCATCCTCAGTACCCGAAATCCAAATGAAGGAAAACTAGGACCGAACTGGGAAGGACCGTATCAGGTTCTCAAAATTGTCGGAAAGGGATCATACAAGCTCGGTATTGTAAACGGCAAACAACTATCAAGCAATTGGAATGTGTCGCACCTAAAACGATACTACTGTTAAGGTACTACCCTCCCATATTCGTTTACATTTCGAAACTAACCCCTCCAGGAGTCCGATCAGGAGCTAGGATGGACCCTTAAATACGAAGCCCTAGGTCTAGAAGAACGCGTTTCACTCTTTTTCCCTTAGACCGGTTTTATCCCAAATGGGTTTTTTGGCAAGGTTTTTAATGAGAAAACCAATGATCGTGCTAAACTTAGAAACAATTCGACAGTATCCGAGGCCTCTTTACAATCGACCTCGAATACTGGGGGGAATTAGCCCTCAAATATATCAAGTTCTGATGTAAGAAAGTTATTTCGTAACAACATGGTTCCAATAGGAAAAGTTGTAAGAGCCAAATGGTCAAAACAAACCATGCTCATGCAGTTGGCCCGAGCCCTGACACAAAACATGAACATATGTATAATGACTTGCAAAGAAAGTTCTCTTTACCGATATTTTATATCCATGAAAAATTCCTCTATTTCGAGATTTATTATGCAATAAGGATTGAGATAAATCTCAAAGTTTGAGAAAGCACTCACTCGACCATTACACCTACGGGCTACATTACTTCGTGTTCGAATCATTCACTCGACCATTAAGCCTGCGAGCCACTCTTATTCTGAGTTCGAGCAAGCACTCACTCGACCATTATGCCTACAGGCTACATTACTTAGAGTTTGAATCATTCACTCGACCATTAAGCATACGGGCTACATTTCTTCGAGTTCGAAATATTTCACTTGACCATTACGCCTATGGGATACATTACTTCAAGTTCGAATCATTCACTTGACCATTAAGCCTACGGGCTACATTACTTCGAGTTCGAATCATTCACTCTACTATTACTCCTACGGGCTACATTACTTCAAGTTCGACTCATTCACTCGACCATTACACCTACGGGCTACATTACTTCGAGTTCAAAACATTCACTCAACTAATAAGCCTACGGGTTACTCTTATTCCGAGTTCGAAATATTCACTCGACTACAAAGCCTACGTGCTATATTACTTTGAGTTCAAAACATTCACTCGACTAATAAGCCTACGAGCTACTCTTATTCCGAGTTCAAAACATTCACTCGACTACTAAGCCTACAGGCTATATTACTTCGAGTTCGAAGCATTCACTCCACTAATAAGCCTACGGGCTACTTTTATTTCAAGTTCGAGCAAGCACTCACTCGACCATTATGCCTACAAGCCATATTGCTTTGAGTTCGAAACAGTCACTCGATCATTACACCTACGGGCCATATTACTTCGAGTTCAAAACAGTCACTCGACCATTACGCCTACGGGCTACATTACTTCGAGTTCGAAATAGTCACTCGACTATTATGCCTACAGGTTGTATTACATCGAATTCGAATCACTCAACTCGACTACTAAGCCGATGAGCTACCCTATTTCAAGTTTGAGTAAGCGCTCACTCGGTTATAAAGGCTACGAAGTCCAAATTCGATCAAATTGCCTAAATCCTTGTGAAAATATTCATAAGGCATGAGTAAAATCTTCACAAGGAAGGAAACAAAATAGAAGCAAGTCGGCAAAAGAGAAAGATATTTTTATATATACAAGATTGTTTACATGATTGATTACAATATAGAAACTAAGGGCTAAGTTTCTTAGTTATCTCCGGGAGCGGTCTCTCCTCCATCGAGCTCCCCCCCCCCCCCCATTTTCAGACCTGCTCTTACTCCCATCATCATAATCATCATTATCATCATCGTCATCATCAAAAACCAAGGATTCAGCATCGGCTTCGAGTTCTTTAGCCCTTTTTATCTCTTTAGTGAGATCGAAACCTCGAGCATGGATCTCCTCAAGGGTCTCCCTCCGAGATCGGCACTTAGCAAGTTCAGCGACCCAATGTGCTCGAGTATCGGCGGTCTCGACTACCTCTCTTGCTTGGACCGGGGCAGCTTCAGTGTCGGTCCGATAGACAGCCATGAGTGCATCCGCATCAGCCTTTGCCTTTTCAGCATTAGATTCGGCCTTGGAAAGTTCAGAGGCCAACCGAGCCTCGAGCTCCTCTATTCTTCTTGCTTGAACCAAGATTTTCTCCTTCATACTTTGAAGTTGGTTTTCGGCCGATGATAATTGGGCTCGAGCAGCTTCTTTCTCTGCAGCAAAGCGATCCATACCTTCTTTCCACTTCAATGACTCCGCTTTTATCTCATCGACCTCCTTACGGAGTTTCACGATCATCTCAATTTTCTGCTGCAACTGTGAGACCGAACAATTAGCCATCGTTCCGGTATCGAGCCCATAGGCTTTTAAAAGTATCATTACCTGCTTGGACAGATCAGTCTGATCTTGGTAATCCTTGGCCAACTCAGCTCGGATTCCTCTCCCCTTTACCCTAAGAGGAGCTTAAGGGAGTTCCTCTCCTCCGTAACCCGTTGAAGGTCGGCCTCATATTGACACAGCTCGGTTCGGGACTGAGAACATGCTTCTCAATGAATTGCCATGGCGTGCAAGGAAAGAAGAAATGAAGTTAGAAAAGAAAAGCAAACATAAAGGTAATGCCATATAATTTAAGGCTTACCTGATTCAAAGCTTGCTTCACTTCGTGAAAAAGATCTGATGTGTCACTTGTACCGGTAGCGTCCTCGACACCGGTAAACAGGTCACGAAAAGGATCCCCTCCATCATGGGGCCTGTCTAATTCGAGGGCCCCTAAAGCTTGGGCTTCCCGAATCGCCCCTGCAGAAAAAGCAGGGAAGGTGGGCGAGTTTGCGATTGCTACTGCCCTAAGTGAATCACTTAGAGCATTCTCTTCAGTTCGAAGAGATTTGGGGAGAGCCCCTTCAGACGTATCCCCCATCTGTTGGCTTTAATGGGAAGCATCTTCGATCTCCAACAACTCGGGGAATCTTCCCGAATCTTTCTCCGATATATCCTCAGTTCGAGGTAAGCCTTATGAACCACCATCGATCTAACTGCCTGTGGAACGTCGGTGGTCTTCTTCGTTCGGGCTACCAGCGCAGACCCATCATTTTCTTCTTCTTCTTCTTCTTCTTCTTCTTCTTCTTCTTCTTCTTCTTCTTCTTCTTCTTCTTCTTCTTCTTCTTCTTCTTCTTCTTCTTCATCCCTCAGACGCAGAACTGATTCTACGGTCAAAGGAATGATATTCTTGTTCGTCTTATGAGCCGTCCTCTTCTTCTATTTTTGATCTTCGAGGACGGGGGCGCTTTTCCTCTTATTATCTTTCACCGGCTTTAGGATAGAGGCCGAAACCTCTTCCTCGACGTAGAGGGCCTCAAAACCGCATCTTTGCCCACACCTATATACGGGAAATTTAATTAAAGTGTTTGAAAAGCATCTTGTTCGAACTACGAAAAAATACGAGAAAGGTTCTTACCATGATTTTTGGCCTCCCATCGGCCCTTTGACAAGTCTCGCCATGAGTGCTCGGCGTATGAGGAGGTTGAAACCAGATCCCGTACCTATCTCTTAAGATCGGGCACTGCGCCAGGAAATCGATGTATCATAAAAGGGGGAATATCGGTGAGAAAGGAAATGACAGGACAAGATAGTAGGAGATAACAGTAGAATTACACGTACGCTTCATGTTCCACTCCTCGGGAAAAGGCATCTTTGCGATCGGAATCAGGTCCGAAGTCCTTACTCGAACAAACCTGCCCATCCAGCCTCGATCCCTATCCCCGTCTATGCTTGAGAACAGAGCCTTGGTAGCTCGACGTTGAAGTTTTATTAACCCTCCTAGAAAAAGGCGAGGACGGTACAATCGGATGAGATTATCGAGGGTGAAAGGCATCCCCTTGATTTTGTTCACAAAATATCGGATCAAAATAACGACCCGCCAAAAGAAGGATGGATCTGGCCTAGGGTTATTAGGTATTTACGACAACAATCTATGATAACAGGGTCGAGGGGACCTAACGTGAAAGGGTAAGTATACACACTTAAAAACCCTCTCACGTGAGTAGTAATATCCTCTTCGGGAGACGGCACTACCACTTCTTTATTCCCCTAGTTACAATCGTTTTTTATCTGCTCGATATACCTCCGGGTTATCAAACAAATATATCTCGATACGGGCTCACATCGGCCAGGAACCGGCGAACCTTTATCGAGTTTGAAATAAGAGGTAAGAACACACGTCGCTTGAACGCACTCCTCGAGCCGTGGATCCATCTGTGTTTTGTCGGCGGCAGATTGGGAAGAAGCTTTGTTTTGGGGGGGGGGGACGGTTTTTGATGTCTTCACCATTTTTGGATTTAAAGAAGGTGACAAAGATTTGGTGGTTTAGAAGAAGAATTTTGCAGAAAAGAATNGGGGACGATTTTTGATGTCTTCACCATTTTTGGATTTAAAGAAGGTAACAAAGATTTGGTGGTTTAGAAGAAGAATTTTGCAGAAAAGAATCAAAGATCAGCGAATAAACTCAGAAGAGACGAAAAAGAACTTGAAATATTTTTTGAAGATTGAATAAGGAAAAGTGATGAATGGTGGACGGAAAGGCTATTTATAGATTGAAACAATGACGGTTCAATATCAGCGGTGACCGACCACCATCTAACATGCATTTAAATGCCTTGAAAAACTAAATCATCGGGACAGCTATCACATGCGTCATGATCGAGCCCAATGTGAACGTCAACTTATAATTCAATCGAGCCATTGAGAAATCATATCGTTTCTCACCACATCCTTCCCGAGAAATGAGGGGACTATCTATATACGGTCGAAATAGATTTCGGCCTTCGTACAATTGATTGGGGTCGAAACATAATGGATCAAAGAAAGACTTCGTAATATCGAGATGGGTTCCGAAGGTGGTATAAATAAATCTTCCGATTTCGGGTATAGATCAAACACCGAGTTCGAGGTCATTATCGAGCTCGGGTCCGAATCGAACTATGATGAGATGATTTCGAACTTAAGGGGCAGAGGCCAACCGGGATCGAGTCTGAATCATCACCTGATCCCGAGTCCATATCGAGTTCTAGAAGCAATACCGACCAGTACTGAGGCCGATCGAGCTCGAGCTCATAGACAAGAGCCGTTGCAAACACACTAAGGGAGAGAATCTCGGCAAAAATTAGAGAAAAGCTGATTTATCATGGGTTCTCCACTATGTACTTTTAATTATATCTAAAGTAGGATCCTCCACTATAAATAGGATGGCTACATTTTTGTAGAGGGAAAGTTTCCGACTTTCATTGTAATTCAAGCACCATATTCTTCTATATTCAAGAGTTACTCTTTTGAGCTTCATAAATTGATTCATCTTGCTTAGTCCTAAATATCATCTTCTTTACAACCTTGTTTATTTTGTATTCTTTGCAATCCATATTCGATATTTCTATTTATCCTTACGATTTGTATTAATCTATATCACATATCCTTAGAATTACGTACAAATTCAACTCCATCCGTTTTTCGGGTAAACAATTACAAAAATGAAGCTTTCTATTAAACCAAAATCATAGCAGAAAGAGTCTTTATGAGTTACATTAGTTGTTGACAACTTTAGTGCCTTAGTATTTTACAGCCAAAAGGCCAGCAATCTCGTGACGAACAATTTAACAGCCATTAAAGTTGCATACTTACCGATGAGAATAATGTTTCCTCATAATTTGCAAAAGATAGTATCACTAATGGAGTCCGAAACCAAAATAGTATAAATTTTGACTCAAGAGACAAAAATAGGTGAAAAACGTATTGAGTACTAATGTTTGGCCAAAAATGCATATATTTAACTGTTGTTGCCTCAGTTTCTAGTACTTTTAACCATCTTTTGAGTATTAATTATATTACTTTGTGCTTAATATTATATTTTAACTATGTAGGAATAAAGCGATATGAAGATGAAGATATTTTGAGTAAAATTAAATAAAACGCGAAAACAAAGAAAGGAAAATAAAAAAAGGAGACAAAGGGCGGACACCCTTTGGTTTTTTCCCCCCCAATTGTAAGACAAATAAAGAAGGAAGTCCAATTCAAAGGAAGGTAGGACGTTAAAAATTGCAAATCGCTCACCGCTTTCAGCGTCACGGCCACCGTGAGGCGCTAGCCTGGACCTGCATGACGGAATTTTTTCTATTTCACCAGGGATAAGGATATTTCAGTCCTACACGGTCCCAACTCGTATATAAGGAGTCCTAAAATTAATTTGGAGGAGATCTAACTTACTTTTAAGGAGGATTCACGTGGAGGAACACACACCATGCTTTGGAGGAGGCTTCTAACTAGTTTTTCTTCTCTTCTTTTAATCTCATAGTTTATTAGTTCTAGAGTTTTGGGTGCTACATGAACGTTGTAGTTTCAAGCTTGAATTATTCTTATTATTTTATCATATTGGTTTATTTATTCAATCTTGCGCTTAATTATTTGATTGCTTGATCACCAATTGAATACTATTTACGAATATAGGATTGAACTAGGGAGAGGAAATTCTAGATTGCATATAAGATTGAGTAGAACAAGATCTTGAACTCGGGCATCGGGATGGATTTGCGGTTAGGATAGGGATATACATAATTGCCTTGCTTGGTTATTATACAAAAATTATTAATGCGTTCTTGTTAATCCTAATTCCATAAGAATATATGCGTTAGGTTTGCTTGAATAGGTGAGTAGTACTTTAGGAGAAGGCTACGACTAATATTAACTCTGTCAACCAATAAACCAGATAAATTAATTAAACAATTTAAATAGAAAACTCAACGGGGTTGTTAGCTAACCCATAACTCTGGAATATTTTCTCTCATTGAATTTATGTCTAATTTCGCCAACTTGCTTCCTTTAATCTCTTAGTTTTCTACTCTAGATTAGTTGTAGTTAATAATCTTTAGAAAATCACTTGAATAGATTAATTGTCTTAGTTTAATTTAGTAAATAGGTAATCACAAGTCCTTATGGGTACGATATCTGGACGTACAGTTCTATATTACTTGTACTACCACGTATACTTGCATGTGCATTCAGGAGCAACAAGTTTTTGGCATCGTTGCTGGGGACATAGAAATTAGCTATTTTTCTAGATTAGACTTTTACTTTTATCTTTACAGTTTTTTTGTTTTGTAAATATTTATTTTTATAATTATTTGATATTTTCTCTTAGTGTGTGTCTAGTTCTCTCAGCATGATATCCGGGGATAAAATATACGGAGATAAGGTTGTTGATGGAGATGCTTGGTTGACGGAAGACTTTTATGGACCTTCTTTTTGGGCTTGTCATGACCTGACCTCTTGGAAGTCTAAATTTGAGTATGGGAGTAAGGGTTGGTATTGTGATGAATATTATCGATTAAGAGAATATGCAAAACGACGTTATTTACTAACAACGTTGGTGAATGATTGGTCTAAGGAGAGAGTTTATCTTGCACAAGAAATTGACAGGTTTGGCTTGGCTGTGCGCAAATTGGATGCAGATTTGAGTGCAAAGGTTGATGCGTGTAATGCCCAACAATTTAGTGATGAGTTGTGTGAAGCTGAAAAAGATCTTCTAGGCCAAATTGAGGAACTAAAATGAGAATACCAATCATTAGACCATGTTCTTATTGATGATGCCGAGGTTGAGGGAGTATATATTATTGAGTATGTCAAAAATAATGCAGTTTTGGAGTTGGGCATGTTGGTCTTCATTCTAAACATTTTTCTACATTATGTTTGGATGGAGACATGGAGATCGAGTCTTTGGAGAGATGTATAGATGAAGAACAAGACCCTTATATTCTAAAATTTGCAACACCAAGAAGACAAAATGACATCTCTCATTTAAAGGCCAAGAAGTGCAAGATGCGACATTGTTTGCTTAGTTCTTTTGTATTCGAACCACCACCCAAGAATCATAATCGCAAACTTGAATCAAAGTTGGGGATACAATATATATCTTCAAGGTGGAGGAAAAAGTGATGAAGTTGGTGTAAGTAGTGCCACGACTATAAATAAGGCGCTTGTTGGGAGGCAACCCAATTTTATTGTTTCTTTTTATTTTATTTAATTTTTTTATTGTGTTATTTTTTTTTTGTAATGTTATTTTTGGTATTTTTGTAGGAGTAAGAGCATGGAGTCAAAGCCAATAGACGTGTGAGAAATCGAGCAGATGGTTGGAACTAAGTATGTGGTGTCTGTACAAAGTATCATACCTGGGAGAAGTCTAAGTATCCGGTGAGCTGCTAATACTTCGGTCTTTGGCCTACCAGGGAGTCTCTTTTACCCTCTATTTTTTTATTTACAGTGTGCATTGAGGATATTGCACAATTTTAAGTGTAGGGTAGGAGATTGTTTGGGTGATTTTCTGTGTTATCCTAGCTTAGTTGTAGTACTTTTTCTTAGTGTGGAGAGTTTTGTAAAAATAAATTAAAAAAGATTGAAAAAAATGAAATTAAGAAAAAAATAAGAAAATTTGGACTTTTCCCGAAGATGGATTTTGTGGATAGCTTTCTTGAGGGATTAAAGTCCAACAAAAAAATCTAAAGATATTTTCTTTTTGTTTTTAGTTAGTTTTAGTTAGATAATAATTCCCCTTGGTTTTCCTTTGTGCATCGGTTCTTTTCTAGGGGATGTAACGTGAACCGGGTAAATTTCTTTTATTTTTAGGATTAGATTTTTTTAGGAGTAGTAAAAGAGGGAGAAGAAAAATTTTTGTGACTTGTTTGATACTAACATATTTAGGCCGGAGCCTGAGTAGTACTTTCCTCTAAGTGCTTGAGTAATGAATAAAATAACATACTTTCTCACACCTAAGCTCACGGTTGTGACTCTAAATATAGCTTATTATTATTTTGTTGTTCGCTATGATCTTGTATGTCTTAGAGTAGAATTGATTCATCTTGATTGATACTTGTGCCATGTGTGGTGAGGATTTCTTACATATATTTCATATTTTGTATCTTAGTCTAGAACGTACCCTGCATGTTATTGAAGAGAAATAAAAGTATTGCTCTAATTAGAAGATGATAATAGGCTTTCTTTGATATGTCTTCCGAATTTTAGCCTTTTCAGATATTGTACCACTAGTTAGCCCTTTGAGCCTATAGCCTTTCGTTTGGAAGCCTATTTTGCCTTGATTCTTTTGTTGAATTCCTAGTTTTTGCACCCTGCTTCCCTGAGCATTATTGCTTAGACTGTGATATTAATTGATAGATTTGAGAAATGGATGATTAAGTGAAAAATGGTGACCAACGATAGCTGAAAAGTGATGAAAAGTCACTCTTGAAAAGAATGTGACTGGAAAAAAAGAGAATGAAAAAAATTGCTTTGAAAAACAAATGAAACGTTCTTGATACGAGGGAAATACTTGTGAAACAATTGATGAAGAGAGGGGTAAAAAATAAAATTAAGAGATAAAAATAATGGGTGATGAAGTAAACTTAATTGATATAGTTCTCCTACCAGTTCCCTAGCCAACATTACTACCCGTTAAAGTCCTATTTGATTCTATTCGAGCAAATTTAATTAGTAGAGATGTATATAATGGGCAAGCCTATGGTTCTTTATGCATACATATGAATTCGTTTGTGAGTGCGATAGTTGTTCTTTGATGCTAAGTCCTTAAATTATATTTATTCTTTGATTTGAGTGTATGGACTATTTATTCTTGTGAGGGCACTTGTTTCATGATAGATATGTGATGTTATTAGCTTTATTTGACAGAGTAGGTGAGCGAGCTTAAATTTGGTAAGTTAGAGTCTCTCTCTAAGGTTAGGAGGTTAGAAGTTTGTTATTTGTTTGTGACTTGTATATCTTGCACGATGATCAAGAAGTGTATATCTGATGGTTTGAGTTGCTATAGAGACTAATTATTGGTATCAACCGAAGTGGTGGTGTTTCTAGGCTTGATTTATTGAGAGTGATTTTAATACTTACTCGAGGACGAGCAAGAGTTTAAGTGTGAGGTTGTGATGTTTGGCCAAATATATATATATATATATATATATATTTAACTGTTGTTGCCTCATATTCTAGTACTTTTAATCATTGAGTATTTAATTATATTACTTTGTGCTTAATATTATATTTTAACTGTGTAGGAATAAAGCGGTATGAAGATGAAGAGATTTGGAGCAAAATTGAATAAAGCACGGAAGAAAAAGATAGGAAAATAAAAAAAATAGACAAAGGGGGGACACCTTTTGGTTTTTGTCCCCCCAAATTGGAAGACAAATAAAGAAGGAAGTCCAATTCAAAGGAAGCTAGGACGTTAAAAATTACAAATCGCTCAATGCTTTCAGCGCAACGGCCAACGTGAGGCGCTGGCCTGCGTGACGGAATATTTTCTATTTCACCTGGGACAAGGTTATTTCATTCCTACACGGTCCCAACTCGTATATAAGGTGTCCTAAACCTAATTTGAAGGAGATCTAACATATTTTGAAGGAGGATTCACGTGGAGGAACACATACCACGCTTTGGAGGAGGCTTCTAACTGGTTTTTCTTCTCTTCTCTTCTTTTAATCTCATAGTTTATTAGTTCTAGAGTTTTGGGTGCTACATGAACGTTGTAGTTTGAATCTTGAATTGTTCTTATTATTTTATTATATTAGTTTATTTAATCACTCTTGCGCTTAATTATTTGATTGCTTGATCACCAATTGAATACTATTTACGAATCTAGGATTGAACTCGGGAGAGAGAATTCTAGATTGCAAATAAGATTGAGTAGAGCAAGATTTTGAACTCGAGCATCGGGATGAATTTGCGGTTAGGATAGGGATATACCTAATCGCCTTGCTTGGTTAATATACATGAATTATTAATGCGTTCTTGTTAATCCCAATTCCATAGGAATATAGGCATTAGGTTAGCTTGAATAGGCGAGTAGTACTTCAGGAGAAGGCTACGACTAATATTAACCCTGTCAATAAATAAACCAGATAAGTTAATTAGACAACTTAAGTATAAAACTCAATGGGATTGTTAGCTAACCCATAATTCAGGAATATTTTCTCTCATTGAATTTGTGTCTAATTTCGCCAACTTGTTTCCTTTAATCTCTTAGTTTGCTGCTCTAGATTAGTTGTAGTTAATAATCTTTAGAAAATCGCTTGAATAGATTAATTGACTTAGTTTAATTTAGTAGATAGTTAATCACAAGTTCTTATGAGTATGATATCTGGACTTACAATCCTATATTACTTGTCCGACCACGTATACTTGCGTATGCGTTTGGGAGCAACAATGATCATATTATGTATAACACATCTAAAACATGCGCTATACCTTAACGGCTAGTTACCCCGTTAAAATATAGCGCATGTAATATATGTGTCATACTCAGTATTTGCATCCATAATAATATTGATGCGCTATGCATATTCACTGACAAAAAGAGAGACTATAACTTGATAATACTACTAATTTTCTTTATTAAGAGAGAAAAGATAAAAGTATAAGTTGGCTGATGAAATTGGGCTTTAGTTAGGCAAGGTCCATAGAGAGGAACCCTAGGATAAAAAACCCACCATTTTATTAGTCTCACCTTCTTCTGCTTACGAATTCTGTCCTCAAAGCACTGAGAACCTCTTCCCTTCGACAAAACCATCCTACGACTGCAACCATGTCTGGTCCCGTCATCAAAGAAATAGAAGCGGAGAAGAAACTTCAGGAGGATGAGCCAATTGTTGAGGACGTGAAGGAGGAAGACGACCACGATGATGAAAACCACAACTCATTGGAAGTATTAGCCCCACTTACTTGATTAGGCTACCAATTTACTTAGAAATTTCATCAGTTGTGTGAATCAGTTGTATCATTGCCAGAGAGAACACGACAGAAACTTAACAAATCAAGAATTAAGGATATGCAATATGCAGTCAATTATTATGGCTGCAAATACTGAGTATATCGCATATACATTACATGCGTTATATTTTAACGGGATAACTTGCCGTTAAGGTATAACGCATGTTTTAAATGCGTTATACATTATATGATCATCAACACTTTTTTTCAC
Organism: Nicotiana otophora; assembly: GCA_000715115.1. NCBI lineage: Eukaryota > Viridiplantae > Streptophyta > Magnoliopsida > Solanales > Solanaceae > Nicotiana > Nicotiana otophora. The sequence goes on along the minus strand of AWOL01S0023352.1, from coordinate 65,156 downwards.
GTATTTTTGTCTCTTGAGTCAAAATTTATAATATTTTGGTTCCGGACATTTGGTTAAACACCATAGTTGGTTACAATCAGTGGCGGAGCCAACTTATAGGAAGGGGTATCAAATGACACCCCTTTGCGGGAAAACTATACTGTGTAGGTAGGTAAAAAAATAAATTATATGTATATATACTATGTATTGACTCCCCTTATTTACTTTTATATATTTTGACATCCTTAACCAAAATTCTGGCTCCGCCACCTATTACAATTTTTCAACCGTCACATGGTGCTCCAACCAGATTTACCTGTAGTTGAGAAATTACAATATGTGCATTGAAGATCAACAGGTGTGATTAAAAAAAAACTCTTTTATACTAATGATTGCTACATGTAGGTGTTCGTAGGTGAGCTTCCTAGGTTTTATTTTCTTTCATCTAAAGAAGGATTCTTGAAGAAACAGAAGAAACAAAGATTTGTTTTTTAAGTCTCACGTGGAGGAGTGATACCTCTCTTTGTTTTCAAACGAATATGTATTTATATAGGCTGAATATGTTCAAGTTTTATAAACTTAAAAGAATTCAATGTGCAATTAGTCTTAGGATCAAGTCTTCTTTCCTTTACTGAATCAAGAGTAAATTAAACGACTCTAGGTAAACGCAAGTATGCAACAATGCTTTAGCTTTGAGAGTGGGACCAAGGTTTTAAACAATGTTTGGCTACAGTTAAAAAAAAATAACTAGGACGAGAATTCGAATGCTAAGTACGAGAATTCGAACATTGGAAGTCTTGCATTCATCGAACGCCTTTCCATTCGTTTTATACTTTATACTGTTGCTTCATCGATGGAGACAACCTGTGAATGATTAAATAATCTATTTGAGTTTTGGGAGGCGAGATTTTCCGTCAAACCAAAGATTATTTAACCATCCACAAAGTTTTTTCCACACGAGCTCATGGTCGTCGATCCCATCAGCGGAAGAACTTTTAGTGCCTTGATACCGAAGGTCTTACCTTCGCCGATGGTCCTTCCTTCGTAGTATGCTTTACATCGATGCCTTGTTAAAAACCTTGCCAGAAAAAAGTTGATTGGGACAAAAACTGGACAAAGGGAAAAAGAGTGCAGCACATACTTTCAGTACCAACAAGGATCTTCAGCACTAACACATTTTGAGGTGAACTGCCTTAATGTACAAAAATGCAGAAGATACTTCTCTTCCTTCAGACTCCGTAGGCAAAACCAATTGATGTGTTATATATATATATATATATATATATATATATATATAGTAACTATGCCAAAATTTCTATCGCGTTTGGCATTTTCAATAATTAAAAGACATCTTTTGCCTAATTTCCGTGTAGAATATTTTATTTTAATATTAAATAAAGTTCGGAAATTGTTTGCATTCGATAACTTTAAACCTGGGCATTCATACTTCCGGTGTCTACCCTTTGACTATGAGGGTTTTATAAGAGAGGGACTTTATGTTTACGGTGCTCTTGAAGATGACATTTCCTGTTCATTCTGGCATAAGCATTTGAAGTTTAACTAATTTTCAAACGAAAAATATGTTAACATATCACTTGGACAAGAAATAAGAAAAAAACAAAAGGACATTGATTATTTCCTTTCATTTCCAAAAGTACATTTACATAAACATTTATGTACTTAGGTAAATAAATCTTCCAATACATGTGGCTAACTTGTACAACTTATTTCTACGGGGCTGATCATGCAGTCTCCGGTCCTGGTAAGATACAATTTCTAGTTCTAACAATCCTCGATCTTCATGACACTTTTAGCATTCTGATATATTATGGTTTTCCCCCAGTGGTCGGATTCTAAGTATGAGAATTCGAATACTGGAGTTCTTGATATCGCCGATGATCCTTCTTTGTAGTATGCTTTATGTTGCTGCCTCGTTAAAAATCTTGCACCAAAAACCCAATTGGGACAAAAAGTGAACGAAGGGAAAAAATGTGCTGGACATACTTTCAGTATCAACAAGAATCTTCAACAATAATACCTTTTGAGGTGAGTCACGTTCCAATTTCTTGGCAATCTTACTCCATCTTGATTTTTCAACTGATATGAGTCTTTACCGGTTATAGCTGAAATCTGATAAGGTCCTTCCCATGTTGGTCCTAGCTTACCAGCATTGATTTCTTGTGTGCTTTGAGTTGCTCTCTACAAAATCAAATCCCCTACTTTAAAGTATCAAAGATTTACTCTATGGTTATAATATCTTTCCGTTCTTTTTTTTGTGACACCATCCTCACATACGCTATATTCCGATGCTCTTCAAGCAAATCCAAGTTAATCAATAGTGCTTCATTATTTGCCTCCTTGTTTTCCCAGGAATACCTTATGGTCGGTTCTCCAATCTCTACCGAAATCAAAGTCTCTGCGTCGTACGCAAGGTAAAATGGTGTTTCTCCTATGCTTGACTTAGTCGTTGTTCGATATGCATATAACACACCTGATAGCTCTTCTGTCCAATTACATTTAGCATCCTCTAATTTCTTTTTAACGTTTTGGATTATAACTTTGTTGGTTTACAGTGCTTGTCTGTTATCACTTGAATGATATGGAGAATATGTGATCCTTTTGATCTTCAATCTTTCCAAAAACTCTATGACTTTGAAACCTATAAATTGTGGCCCATTGTCACAAGCAATTTCTTTTGGTACTCCAAACCGACAAATGATGTGATGCCAAATGAAATCAAATACTTTTCTTTCTCCAATATTTTTGTAAGCACCTACTTCAACCCATTTAGTGAAATAGTCAGTTAAAATTAAAAGTAATTTTACCTGTCGGGGTCCTTGAGGCAAAGGACCAACTATGTCTATCCCCCATTTCATGAATGGCTACGGTGACACCTCTGAATGAAAGAGCTCTTCCGAATGATGCACTAATTGCGAATGATGTTGACACTTATCATATTTTTGTAAAAATGCCTTCACGATTGTTCCATTCGGGGCAAATAGTAACCAACCCTTATTAGCTTAAGAACCAACGAGTCCACACCGGAATGATTTTCGCACATCCCTTTGTGAAGTTCTCTCATCACATCATCAGCCTCCAATGTCCTTAAACACCAAGCCAACGAACCTTGAAAAGACCTTCGGTATAATTTTCCATCGATAAGGCAATACCGATCAACTTTAGTACATAATCCTCAGGAAGCTTTAGGATCTTCGGGCAATTTTCCATGTAATATTCTATAAACTCGTTTCGCCAATCTCGAATTAGGTTGGTCAAGTTAACTTTGAAATACACATCCATATCTAGGACCGAATGCAATAGCTGAGCAACTGCACCAGAATCAACTCCTTTCATTTCCATGGAAAATAAACCAACGCGACCTACTTCCACGTTCTCCTCCCTCGGGATGTGAATTACTGACCATTCACTAAATCGAAAACTAAAACTTGAACTTTATTCAAGTACTGTTGCATGCGATATTCTTTGGTGTCAAATATTCCATATATCTGGTTTACTACCAGCTGGGATTCGCATTTTACTTCAATCACCTTGAAGACTAGTCCCCGGGCTAATTCAAGTCCTGCAACCAAAGCCTCATACTCGGCTTCTTTGTTAGTTAAAGGAACAATTCTAATGGCATGTTTTACGGTCTCTCCCGAAGGAGAGATTAATACTATCCCAAGACCGGACTCTTTTACGTTGGAGGCTCCATCCATAAACAGGGTCCATACACTGAAAATAGTCTCTGATACTATAATTACTTCCTTAGTAGCTAAAGGCATCATACCATGACTAAAACCAGCCACAAAGTCGATCAAAACTTATGACTTAATTGTAGTCCGGGATTTATATTCAGTGTCAAATTCACTAACTTCAACTGCCATTTAGCCAACCGACCCGATAATTCAGGTTTATGAAGGACACTCCTCAAGGGAAAAGTCGTCACAACGGTTATGGGGCGATATTGAAAGTAAGGTCTAAGCTTTTGAGAGCCGACTACGAGAGCTAGAGATAACATTTCCAGGTGTGGATAATGTGTCTCCGCTCCCGATAAAATTTTACTAACATAATAAACAGGAAATTGTGTACCTTCCGCCTCCCGGACTAGAACTATACTCACCGCTACTTTAAACTCCTAAGTAAATTAACAAGTGCTCACCCTCCTTCGGTTTTGACAACAACTGAGGACTAGACACGATTTTTAGGTTTTTCAACGCTTGCTGACATTTCGGAGTCCACGAAAAATTATTCTTATTCTTCAAGAGTAAAAAGAAATTATGACACTTCTCTAAAGATCTTGAAATGAATCCACTAAGTGCTGCCAACCGGCCAGTCAACCTCTACACTTCCTTTACACTTGTCAATTTATCTGGTATATCTTCTATGGCCTTAATCTTGTTAGGATTCACTTAAATTCCTCATTGTGAAACCAAGAAGCCAAGATACTTCCCAAAACCAAATCCAAAGACGTATTTTTCAGGATTGAGCTTCATGTTGTATTTTCTTTGAATATCAAAGGCCTCTTGTAGATGAGCGAAATAATCCCCTACATTAAGAGACTTAACCAACATATCATCAATATAAACTTCCATGGTTTTACCAATTTGATGTTCTAACATCTTATTAACGAGTTTTTGATAAGTGGCTCCAGTATTCTTAAGCCCAAAAGGCATCACATTATAGTAATATGTGCCAAATTTTGTGATAAACGAAGTTTTTTATTGATCTTCCAGGTGCATCCTAATTTGGTTATATCCAGAATATGCATCAACAAAACTCATCAACTCATGTTCGGCCTAGCATCGATCATTTGGTCGATGTTCGGCAACGGGAAAGAATCTTTAGGGCATGCCTTATTTAAATCCTTATAATCTATATACATTTTAAATTTATTATTTTTTAGGAACAACCACTACGTTAGCTAACCAATCGTGATAATTTACCTCTCGAATTGAACCTATATTCAGTAACCGGATTACCTCTTCTTTAACAAACTTGTTCCTAACTTTAGATATCAGCCGTTTCTTCTGCTTTACCAAAGGGAAGTTAGGGTCCAAACTCAACTTGTGGACAACCATTTCCAACCTGTCATATCTGAATGAGACCATGCAAAGCAATCTATATTAGTTTTAAGAAAATCAACAATTTTAAGTCTTAGTTTGGTAATCAACCTTGTTCCCAAATGAAACTTCCTTTCTAAGAACTCTAAGAACAAAGCAACTTATTCGAGATCCTCTGCGGTTGACCTTGTTGCATCTATTTCTTTCGGTACCTGAAAAGGCCTTGGTACCTGATAGAAATCCGATGACTCCTCTTCCCCATCACCTTCAATCGGGATGGAAGAGGGCATCCATTCCTGTAGTTGCTATTTACTTGCTCCTTCCGCCTTGCTACTAGATAAAGTCACTGTATTCATTTTCATGTTGCAGGTTGATCACCTTAGATCTGCTTGACCCCCTCTGGTGTTGGAATTTTCAACAACTAATGATAAGTTGATGTCACATCCTTTATCTCGTGAATCCAAGGCCTACCAAGAATCACATTGTATCCCATATAGCCATCTACCACTTCGAACAAAGTGGTCTTCGTTACGCCTTCGACATGCGTGTGAAGTAAAATATCTCCTTAGATCGTTACACTCATTAGGTTAAACCCGGCCAGAAGCTTTGTTGCCGGGATTATGTTTCCGGTTAACTTTGCTTGTTCTAAAACTCTCAATTAAATGATATTGGTTGAACTACCTGGATCAACCAACATATGTTTAATTTTTAAATCTAAAACATTAAGTGATATTACCAAAGCATCATTGTGTGGTAAAAGAAGGCCATCAGCATATTCTTTCGTGAAGGTGATTTCATCATCTTCTGATGCTTCTCGGATCCTCTTTCCAAGAGTTGCCGATATCTTTATCTTATTTGCTGTTGAAAATATCACTCCATTTACTTCAACACCACCAAAGATCATGTTTATTGTTAGGTGAGGTGACCTTGTAGTCGGTTTGGCCGGTTCCACATCATCTTAATTCCTCCCATAATTGCTTTTAGCTCGATCACTCAAAAATTCTCTAAAATGACTGTTCTATAACAATATTGCAACTTCTTCCCGAAGATGGCGGTAGTCCCTAGTCATGTGGCTATGTGTTCCTTGAAATTCATACCATAGATTAGGATCCCTTTGACTATGATCCGACTGAATTGGCTTCGAAAATCTAGCTTCCTTGATGTTTCTCATAGCAGAAACTAACTCTACCAAGCTGATATAGAAGTTGTAATCGGATAACCAGGGTTATCCTGAATCCCAGGACCCCCATGGCTCCTTCTCCTGCAAAGCTCTACTATTCCGACCATGATCCGTCCTTCTATCTAATACAAATATGTCTGATGTCTAAAATCCTTTATTTCCCCGTTCTTCAGCTCTTTCATAAGGCTGAAAATGACTTATGGAAGACCTCTAGTCTGCATCGAAATCAGTTTTGAACTTTTCCTGATTTTGATCATGATTGCGAACCTTGGACGACACCGAAGAACTCAGTTGATCATCTTCAATTCTAATTTTGAATCATAACGATTGTGGACATCTGTCCATGTGGTTTCCTGAAATGCCAACAGTCTTTCCTTCAATGTTTTAGAGGCATCGAAGCTCAATTGATTAAGACCTTTGGTGAACGCTTCGTCTGCCCACTCATCCAGTACTGCCGACATTAGAATCCTCTCCTTTTGAAACCATATTACGAACTCTTGTAACAATTTAGACTCTCCTTGAGTAATTCTGAATATGTCTGCTTTCCTAGATTGGACTTTTCTTGCCCCAATATGAACTTAATGAAAGAATCTACAAGTATTTCAAAAGAGTCAATCGAATGCTAAAGTAAATGAGAATACCATGTTAAAGCACCCTTTGTTAGAGTTTTGCTAAATTTCTTTAACAAGACAAGATTTGATCTCATGCTATCCAAATCATTTTCCTTTACAACTATAGTGTAAGTTGTGATATGATCTTGTGAATCCAAAGTTCCCATCATACTTTGGAATATCGGGCATCTTGAATCTTTTCAGATTCAATTCCGAGGCCGCACTCGGTTTGAACGACAACTGTGTATACTTCTTCGAATCTGGTCCCTTCAACATCGGTGGTGCTCCCTGGATCTGATCCATCCAAGCATGGAATTCTTTAGCATTTTTCTCCAATAGTTCATTCATTTCCCTCACGAATCTTATGAGTTCGGTTTTGAAAGGATCATTGGCGTTGTTGTCATTCCCGTATCCACTACCTGCACCACCTGCCTCATTCTTATTAAAACCGAACTCCTCCCTTGAAGCGACGTTTTCAGTTCTCTACGTTGATTGATTTGCAGGCACACCGGGAGGGACTCGAACTCCTTCATTGGAGTTATTGGAAGTAGCTGAATGAGCCTGCTTCAACTCTATCATTACCCGATTTTGTCTTGAGAGATGATTCATAATTTTCCTTTGTTGCACTCTCAAAACTTTGACCGTTTCAACAACACGTTGATCGTCCATATCATCAGGAGTTGGACTCCTCCAGAGTTTTTTCATCTCCTTCGTTGCGATTTTCATTAGTTGAATCATCACGCTGGAACACATTTGCATGTTCGTTGTTTGTTCCAACATTGAAAGAGTTGTTCACATCGTTAGCTGCCATATCTGATTTTATTTTTACTAAAGAAAAAACGTTAAAATCCGTTAATAACAGATGAATGGATCAAAGTAATGACACAATTGTCTATGGCCAACGTTGGGCGCCAAATTGTTTACCCTAAAATAGTATAATTGAATTTGTAATGTGATTTATAGAAACGTGAATTAATTTGATCCAAGAATATAAAATAACTAAGAACAAAAATAAATTGATTAAAATAACTTGAAGAAAATACAAGCCTGACTATGAGCTCAGCTTCTCCGATATCAATAATAAGAACAATATTACAAACAAAAAGAGAAAAAAATATTTAATAGAATAAGAGCAGATTTTGGATTTTTTGTACAAATAATATTTTTTGTGTCTTACAATGAATACAAATTCTCCTATTTATAGCTCAATCCAGGGAGGCAAGATCCCCAAATCAAGCTTTTTTTTAATGTTAATAAAACCTCTCTTGATGGCTGCATAATGGTGGGGAATTAATGCAAAAATTCTTTGTAACGACTGCTCATTGGATGCCGTCCTTTCCAAACGATATCTTCCTTTTGAGTCTTTGCTTTCGGTTTAAATGCATTCGAAACTTATTTAGCATCGGTCACATGTACGTAACCGGTGCCAACTATTTGCTGACTCATATCTTACTTATTTTTTACTTCAGTCAACTCATAATGCATCCACCCATGGCTCATCAATTTTACCCTATACAACAAGGATACATATATTTGATCGAAATTATTTAAGAAAAATAGAAAAAAATCGAAATTAGTACTACAGTGTGTAACACATAAATCATTGGATCACATGAAGAAAACTGGGCCAGGTGAAAAAGTGAGCCAATGTCAAAATCAAATTTGGGTTTTGTACAATGGATAACTCTCATATTGTCATTTCCTCATAGGTCGGTTTGTACACCCGCCATTTCCCTTTCCACTCTCTCACTACCCGCTTTTATAAATTCTCGAATTCAAGTCTTCACGAGAAATTTCTTCACTATACCCAAAATCCTCTCAAATTCAAATTTCTGTTTCGGATTTATCGCTGAGATTTTCAAATTTCGTGAATGCCTGTGAACTTGACGGCGAACGCGATCCCGGCGATTATCGCCGGCGACGTGAACTCAAAGCCAGTGGTTCAGGTATTGGACATCAAGCTAATCGGCGCCGCAGCGGATCGGTACGGACTCCTAATCTCAGATTCTGAGTCGAGTCAGCAGGCTATGCTGGCTGCTCAGCTTAATGGCCGAGTCAAAACGGGCCGCGTTCGCAAAACCTCCGTCATTCAGTTGATTGAGTACATTTGTACCACTGTTAAAAATCGCAAGTATGAATTTATTATTATTTTCGTCAAGCTTCAGTTAGAAATATTATATGTATAGTGCATATGATTACATGTGCTTCTACTTTTAATTGCATATAAAGCTTTGTGATATTTGCTTTATTATGTGTTCTCCTCTCCTTTTCTGTTGTGCGCGTGCTTGTGTAACTGTTTTTTTACGCTATCAGTGATTTTTAGTTGCTATTTTAAATAGATTACTAATTAATGCCTATTAAGAGATACACGTAATGAGGCTTGATTGTGTAAATATTTTTTACACCGCCGGTGCATAGAACTTATACTTTTTCTATCCATGTACAAAGTCTTTCAAATGTAAAAAATGATTGATTTGACTTTGCTTTTGTTGTTTTAGCTTTAATTAGAATGTTGATGCCTTGGTAGAGAATTACTCCTCGCTGATTTGGATGTGCAATTATGCCCAAAAAAAAATTCAGTTATATTAGTTCATTATTTTTTCTGCTACTTCTCTTGTGGTCACATTTGTGTTTATCATCCATACATTAGTCATTCCGATTTTAACTTTGATAGATTGGGCTTGGATTTTGTTGTTTCGAGCTTTAACTAGAATGTTAATGCCGTCATAAGGAATTATCCTTTAATCATATTGATAAGCACTTCTTTTTATATGCAAAAGGCAATACGCATGTATAACTTCATTATGTTTTGTCCAAGTTTTCTGGTGTGCGCATGTCATTTCGATCATAAAGTTAGATTTGGCTTTGATTTGTTGTTTGAGCTTTAACTAGAAGGTTAATGTCATGGAAGGAAACAATTTTTTGGTCGGCTCGATGGTGGAGAATTACTCCTTAATAATTTGAGCATGAGCAGTAGTGCAACATAACAAAACACATGTTTCTTGTCAATAATTGGTAATTGTGTTTCATTTTTGATTTGGTGTTAGCTTTCTATGTGTTCCGCGACGATTGTGTGAGAAACATGAAGCAGTTTTCCCCTTGGAAATTGTTGCACTGCCACATCTTTGCCTTGGTGTGTCATCTTGAATTGGGTGCCGAAAATGCTGTCCCATATTAGAAGAGTGTGGCACTTCTGTGCATTGGGCGCAGTGTATTAGGGGATCAAACAAGTGTCTATTTTAGCTAATAAGAAGTAATGGCTTATCTTCTTCCGTATATCAATCTGGATTATACCTTTGATTGGAACTTGGGCTGGATGTGTTGATCTTGTTTTCCTTTTGCAGAATTATTGTTGTCATCAACATGGAAACTATTATACCTGAATGTGAAATAATTGGGAATCCTAAAGCGCTTGTAGAATCTAATTTTGGAGCTCAGAAAGCTATATCTAATGGCGTTTCTGGGTCTGCAATCTTTAACAATGGTAACTTGAGTGCTCAAAGATCTGGCCAAACAAGCTTTGCTAACAGCAACAATTTGAGCTCCCTACATTCAGGTAATAGCATGCAGAACTACCCACCTGCAATTCAACCTGCATATCAGCCTCCTCCAAATTACAAAAGCCATGGGACAATAATGAAGAATGAAGCACCTGCCCGCATTATTCCAATTGCTGCTTTGAACCCCTATCAGGGTCGGTGGGCTATTAAGGCTAGAGTGACTGCAAAGGGGGATCTACGTCGCTATAATAATTCCAGAGGAGATGGAAAGGTCTTCTCATTTGATCTCCTTGACTCAGATGGGGGTGAAATACGTGTCACTTGCTTTAATGCGGTTGTTGATCGCTTTTATGACAAAATTGAAGCTGGAAAAGTGTACATGATATCAAAAGGCAGCTTGAAACCTGCTCAGAAGAACTTCAACCATCTGAAGAATGAATGGGAAATATTCTTGGAGATAACTTCAACCGTAGATGTCTGTCCAGATGAAGATGCCACTATACCAAGACAGCAGTTCTCATTTAGGCCTATTAGTGACATTGAAAGTGCAGAAAGCAATTCAATCATAGATGTGATTGGAATTGTAATAGCTGTCAATCCTTCTGTTCCGATCTTGAGAAAGAATGGAATGGAAACTCAAAGAAGAATCTTGAATCTAAAGGATCAGTCTAGGCGAAGTGTTGAACTGACACTATGGGGAGACTTCTGTAACAGGGAAGGTCAAAAGCTGCAAGAAATGGCAGAGGCTGGGTTTTCCCCTGTTTTAGCTGTCAAAGCTGCAAAAGTTAGTGACTTCACTGGGAAATCCATTGGAACCATTTCTTCCACTCAACTGTTCATAGATCCAGATTTTGCAGAGGCTCAAACTCTAAGAGAATGGTTTGATCAGGGAGGAAAAGATGTTGCTTCTCAATCTATATCTAGGGAAAACATGCCTGTAGGATCAAAAAGTGAGATACGTAAGACCGTGTCTCAGATCAAGGATGAAGGGCTTGGTAGGTCAGATAAACCAGACTGGATTACAGTTAAGGCAACTATAACATTCATCAAAACCGAAAGCTTCTGTTACACTGCTTGCCCTCTGATGATTGGAGATAGACAATGTAATAAGAAAGTTACCAGGTCAGGAAACTCGAGATGGCAATGTGATAGGTGCAATCAAGAGTTTGAGGAATGTGATTACAGATACCTTCTTCAAGCTCAAATTCAAGATCATACTGGGTTGACATGGGTGACAGCTTTCCAGGAATCTGGGGAAGAGATTTTGGGTTGTCCCGCGAAGGAGCTACACATGATGAATGAAGAGGCGGATGGTAACAGATTTTCTGAAATTATTAGAAAATTTCTCTTTACACAATTTCTATTCAGGCTTAAAATCAAAGAGGAACTTTATGGTGATGAGCAGAAGGTGAAGATTACAGTTATCAAGGCAGAGAAAGTGAAACATTCTGCAGAAAGCAGATATCTCCTTGATTTAATTTCAAAATTCTGTCCTTCTTGAACAAAGGAAGCCAGATGAGAGATTCTTATTGCATCCATTTTTAGGAAACCCATTGGCTCTCTTTCTCAGAGAGATATAGGCAAAAAGTCATTGTTGTAGTCAGGTGATTATTTTTCTCTTCGCCATAGGAAGGTGCATTATTTGCATTCTTGCTTTGAAATCCCACTTAATGGTCTAATGTAGTTTTAGTATCCAATTGATTTGGAAGGAACATATTTTCATTTTTCTTGTCCCATGAGTTGAATAGTTGAATTTACAATATTATTCTCATTTGTCTTCATCACAAGAACATTTTTTATTTTTTTTGATTTGGTAATCCCCACCTCCCTTTAATCCGTTCTCTCCACGGTCCAGCCAGTGGTGTATCTCACTTTTGCCCTTCTTGTAAGTGAACACTCAACTTGGATGGAATAATCTTTCAGTTGTTCGTATTTCTAGATGTATAAAATGGAATAATCTTTCAGCTGTTCTTATTTTATATGTAAATTTTGGATGTTGAGTCGGGAGAAGCTCATAAGGCATGTTATCATTTGCATTGGTGGATTTCTTCAATTTTTAGTAAATAAACGAGTCATCCACAGGTTTACTGAGTCTTAGCTATTGCTATGCTCAGCTCTCTGAAAATCATTTGATTGGTGAAAAGGCAGAGATATTAGCTAGCGTATTAACTGGAATTAATTGTATTGCTCCCCGCAGTCGTGCGAGAGGAGCAAACTGCAGTTCTATGCTTCCTTTGATAAGGTGGATTTCTTCATGCGAAGAAATAAGCTAAAGTAGAGATAATACATTGATTGGTTATGTAGACATTATACTCCATAAATCATCAGGGGAAACATTAGATAGATACAAGAAGAGAGAGAGGAGATATATCAGAATTTTGTTTCTTAAGTCCGCTTGACAGGATCAAAGTTGGAAACACCAATTACAGCGCCAACAATTGCAGTAAGCACAACTCCTCCTGAAACAATGCTGAGCAAGAAGTTCTTGAGGGATGGCGAAACACTGTCAGCTGCTTCGGCTACGTCGGGAATCACCATGGAAGCAGTCAGTGCAGCTGCTGTCAATCCTGTCACAACCTTATCCTTAAGTGAAGCCTTGACTTCAAACCTTGCAACTGGTTTTGATGCTGCACTACTCTTTGAGGGCTTTACTGGCAATGGCTTCAAGAAAGCCACAGCACTTGATTGCCTCTTCTGACTTGTGTAAGTCAGCGGCATGGCCATGGAAACTGCAGAAGAAGAAGCCATAATTTGCCTTTCTTTTTTGGTCTTTGCTCTGCGGTTTCCTTTTATCCCAAACTTTGCTGAATGAGAAATATGGTATTAGTAAGGACTGGTTTGGAGAGGAGAAAAATTTCGAGTTAGATTGAGAGGATGGAGAAAGGCTTTTCTATGAGAGGTGGAAATAAGCAATGGCGTTGCCACCTACTCCGTCCTATGTGGTGCATTCTACTTGGTTATCCTGGATAAGGTTATCTGATTGTAAGTGTTGTAATTTTATATTCACAAAACCTGAGGGTAAGCCCACTCTATTTGTGATTGTAGAGGGGAGAGTGGAGGAAATAAGTAGAACAGAGACAGATTCAAAAATTAGAGTTAATAGATTCAAAGTGGATATAGCTTATCGTGTGTGTCTCTCTCTATATATATGAATTAGAACTGCACATTAGGTCATATCGTCTAATAGCCTAGATAGGCTGAGGGTGACTAAACTCGACCAGGGGGTTTATTTGGAGGGGCTTGGCAGTGACAGTGAAAAAAGGAAAAGAAAAACGAATTTACTTTAGAGCTGAAAATTTAAATGGGATCACTATAGAAAAATAATACAAAAGGACAAATAAAAAAATAATAATAACCACCAAGGGAAACGGAGCTATTTGGCAGTCTTTTGTAAACCATCCTCTGCAAGATCTGAAACTGGAAGACGCAGAGCCTCCATTTACAAGGGTACTGTCATCCGACAAAATTTCATTGAAAACAATCCACAAATACATATTTAAAGAGAACATGTATATAACATATTTAAAAAAAGTGACATTATTAGTAAATAATATCAAATAAACATCAATTTCGGACAAGAAGCAAAATCTTATAACCTCTAGAGCCTTCATTCAATTTCACATATATACAAGTTCAATTGTGATAATAGGCTGATACCATTGGCCTAAAATCATGTGTAGGCCACTGGGATCAAGCATGGCTATTTAGCAGAGTTGTCTCTCACCCTTCAATTGTTGTCTCTAGAACTGACCAGTGAGGGATCTCATCAAGCAAAGAAAATGTATCCAATTTTGTACCAAGTGCTATTGTGGAGAAGAAAACTTTAGTGTCAAGTTTCAAGGCACGAATATTATCATGCGTAAAACTAATCGCGCTTGAATGATTTGTCACGTATTTCAAGGCTTTGTCATTGGCTCATTGACAAGAGAGCAGAGCTTCATCTTTTTTGGTGATCGGGCAAGTAAATTCAAGCTTGCCTTTCTTGAGAGTTGGACGGCCGTTCCGCTTGTCGGGACTTTCTATATTCTTTTTTCGTTAAAATAAATATAATTAAAAAAGACTGCTAGGAATTTAGACTGACAGCGTATCTGAGCACTCATGCCTGCAAGATTCGCATCGCTTACTTGCTGAAAGCAAAAAAGGAGTGCCGATCATAAATTTCATGACTTTTTTGAAGAAAGGAGTCTAGGATTGGTAAACTTTGCAAGAAAGAAGCTAGTCGACTAATTCAGGAGGCTACTACTGGCAAAGCCCGCTTGCTTCGAGAGAGTTCTAGGCGTCTTGATATTGGATCTGCTTCAACCGTAATCGTTGCCTGACTTAGACAAGTGGTTTCAAACCAAAAACTTTTCTTATTCATAGTCAACAACCCCAAAATAAGAAAATGACTTGTAACTGGTTAGATACAAATTCTTAATATAGATAAATCTATAAAGTTGAGAATGAAGAATTTGTTATAAAATAAAGACTGTAAAGTAAAAACTAGTATAGAGAGAAACTGATATATTATTCAATTTCAAACTTATATACATAATGAACTGAAATCTCCTCTATTTATAGAAGAAAGGAAGTTGTCGTGTAAGCTGCTTGTAAGATGCTAATGCAAGCTGCTGTGTAAGCTGTTTGTAAGTTGCTACTGCAAGCTGTTGTGTAATCTGCTATTGTACTAGATATAGATAATCTTCTACCAGGGGTAATATTTATCCATAACGGAGTACCGAAAGTATAAGCTCATTGTACCAGAAATAGATAATCTTCTATCGGGGGTAATATTTATCCAAAACGGAGTACCGAAAGGATAAGCTTCTTCAGGAGGCTTATTTCCAATAGAGTACTAAATAGAGAAACATATTTACGGCGGAGTCCCATATGGATAAGTTTCTTCGGGATGCTTATTTATAACGAAGTACTAAATGAACATCCATAATACAATATATTCATAACACTCTCCCTTGGATGTTCATTAAAAGATAATGTGCCTCATTAAAACCTTACTAGGAAAAACCTTGTGGGAAAAACTCCTAGTGAAGGAAAAAGAGTACACATATTTAGTAATACGCATAACTAGTTGTTTTATTAAAAACCTTATAAGAAAAACCTTGTGGGAAAAATCTTAGTAAGGAAAAAAGAGTATAGCGCGTATTTTAATCCCCCTGATAAAAACCTTGTTCCAAATATTTGAGTCTCCGCATTCCAATCTTGTATACCATCTTCTCAAAAGTTGAAGTTGGCAAAGATTTAGTGAATAAAATTTTCGTATTGTCACTTGAACGGATTTGTTGTACATCAATGTCACCATTTTTCCGAAGATCATGTGTGTAGAATAATGTTGGTGAAATGTGCTTCATTCTATCTTCTTTTATAAATCCTCCCGTTATGCATGCAGCATTGTCTTCGTATAAAATTGTGGATCTTTTATCACATTCCAAACCATATTTTCCTTGAATAAAATGAATCATTGATCTCAACCATACGCATTCCCTACTTGCTTCATGAATAGCTATTATCTCGGCATGATTTGAAGAAGTAGCAACAATAGACTGCTTTGTGGAGTGACATGATATGACAGTACCTCCATATGTAAATACGTGCCCAGTTTGAGATCGAGCTTTATGTGGATCAGATAAATAACCTGCATCTACATACCCAACAAGATCTGCACTACCTTTGTTAGAATAAAATAAATCCATATCAAGATTTTCCTTTAAATATCTCAATATATGCTTAATACCGTTCCAATGTCTCTGTGTAGGAGAAGAGCTATATCTTGCTAGTAAATTAAGAGAAAATGCTATGTCATGCCTTGTAGAATTAGCAAGATACATAAGTGCACCAATTGTACTAAGATAAGGTATTTCGGGACCAAGGAGTTCCTCATCCTCTTTTGGAGGTCAGAACACATCCTTATTCACTTCAAGTGATCGAACAACCATTGGTGTACTCAATGGGTACACTTTGTCCATGTAAAAGCATTTTAAGACCCTTTCTATATATGCAAATTGATGGATAAAGATCCTGTCTCCTAAATGTTCAATTTGCAGACCAAGACAAAGTTTTGTCTTTCCAAGATCTTTCGTCTCAAATTCTTTCTTAAGATATTCAATTGCCGTTTGGAGCTCTTCTGGAGTTCCAACAAGATTTATGCCATCAATATAAACAGCAAGTATAACAAATTCTTATGCCATTTTCTTTATAAAAATACATGGACAAATAACATCATTTATTTAACCCTCTTTTAGCAAATATTCACTAAGGCGATTATACCACATGCGCCCAGATTGCTTTAAACTGTACAAAGATCTTTGTAATCTGATTGAATACATTTCTTGAGATTTTGAATTTGCTTTAAGCATTTTAAATCCTTCGGGTATTTTCATATAAATTTCATTATCAAGTGAACCGTATTTATAAGTTGTAACTACATCCATTAGATGTATTTTAAGCTTTTCATGTAGTGCTAAACTGATGAGATAGCGAAATATTATCGCATCCATAACAGGTAAATATGTTTCATCAAAATCGACTCTAGGTCGTTGTAAGAATCCCTGTGCGACAAGGCGAGCTTTGTATCTTTAAATTTCATTTGTATCATTCTTTTTTCGTGCAAAAATCTATTTATGACCAACTGGTTTTATACCAGTAGGTGTTTGGACTACTGGTCCAAAGACCTCTCTTTTAGCAAGTGCGTTCAATTCTAATTGAATTACCTCTTGCCATTTTGGCCAATAAGATCTTTGTTGACATTCTTCGACAGATCGGGGTTCAAGATCCTCACTATCAAAAATTTTATCCACGACTATTTTAGATCGATTTAAATTAATCCCATCACCAGTAGAACTTATTAAAATTTCCTCACTCATTTGAGTCTCGGGTTCATTGATTTCTTCAGGAATCTCAGAACTAATCACATCTTGGGTCTCTTCAGAAGTTCCCTTCATAGTATCGTTTTGATCATTTGTCAATTTTCTTGTTCGAGGATTTCGATCCTTAGAACCTAAAGGCCTACCACGCTTCAGGCGTGCTTTAGGTTCATTAGCTCTCATGATAGTAGATGGTCCTGTTGGGACATCACTTCGGATAAGCACATTCTCTGTAGGGATACGTGATTTAGTTATCCTTTTCAAATCAGTAAATGCGTCTAGCATTTGATTTGCTATATTTTATAAATGGATGATCTTCTGGACCTCCTGATTACATATAGGGGTACGTGGATCAAAATGAGATAATGATGAAACTTTTCACACAATTTCTCTTTTGATTTCCTTTTTCTCTCCCTCTAATTGTGGGAAATTTATTTCATCAAACCGACAATCTATAAATCGAGAAGTAAATAAATCTCATGTCAATGGTTCAAGATAACGAATAATAGAGGGTGATTCAAACCCAACATATATTCCTAACCTTCTCTGTAGACCCATCTTACTGCACTGAGGTGGTGCTACTGGTACATATACAGCACATCCGAAAATTTATAGATGGGCAATATTTGGTTCATGACCAAAAACTAATTGTGACGGAGAATATTTATTATAATGTGTCGTTCTGAGACGGATAAGTGATGTTGCATGCAAGATAGCAGGACCCCAAACAGTAGTGAAAAATTTTATTTTCATAAGTTGTGGTCTTTCTATCAATTGCATGCATTTAATAAATGACTCTCCAAGGCCATTTTGAGTATGAACATAAGCTACAAGATGTTCAACTTTTATCTCAACTAATAGAAAATAATCATCAAAAGCTTGAAATGAGAATTCTCCAGCATTATCAAGGCGAATAACCTTTATTGGATAATCTAGAAATTGTGCCCTTAATCGAACTATTTGGGCTAATAGCTTTGTAAACGCCAGGTTGCGAGATGATAGTAGGCACACATGAGACCAACTTGAAGATGTATTTATTAGGACCATAAAATATCTAAAAAGCCCACTTGGTGGGTGAATAGGTTCACATATATCCCCATGTATACATTCTAAAAAGGCAGGGGATTCAATGCCAACCTTCATTAGTGATGGCCTAGTGATCATTTTGCCTTGATAACAAGCATCACAAGAAAATTCATCATTTATAAGAATCTTCAGGTTCTTTAATGGATGCCTACTTGAATTTTCAGTGATTCATCTCATCATTATTGATCCAGGATGGCCCAAACGGCCATGCCAAAGCACAACAATATTTGAATCAGTAAACTTCTGGTTTACGATAGAGTGTGCTTCAACTGTACTAATCTTTGAATAGGATAAGTCAGAAGATAAAGTTAGTAACTTTTTTACAATGCACTTCTGGCCAGAAACATTCTTTGTAATACAAATATATTCCACATTCATTTCATCTATCGTCTCAACATGATACCCATTTCGGTGGATATCTATAAAACTCAACAAGTTTCTTTGGGTCTTTGATCCAAACATAATTTGAGGATTATCCATATTCTTCAAAATGACATAAATAAAATAAACATGATAGTAAATATCATTATCAAAGTACAACTTTTATTTATGTAAAATAATTACTTAACCATATTATCTATTACAATCAACAAAAATAAAAATACTTATATTTCTATAGATTCATCACCGATCGCATGACTTGTTTCTCCTTCCGAAAGTGCAAAGTAATCAGCTACATCCAAATGCATGAAGTCTAAATTATCTACAAAAATAAAATTTGCTTCAGCATTGTTCTCTGTCTTCTTTAGGGAGGCTTGATAAAGCTCAACCAGGTGCTTTGGCGTACATCAAGTACATGACCAATGCTCTTTTCCTCCACATCTATAGCAAGCATTTTCTGCATTTGTTGCTTGCACCACTTCATGCTTTTGTTCCTTCCTTTTCCACTGCTGGTGGTGAGGAGGGTTCTTTTATGCATTATTATTACTATGATTAGAGTTTCTTCTCTGACAACGTCCATGACCACGAATGGGACCATGACCTCTTCTACGCTTAACTTAGTGGAAGTTTGTCTCATTCACTTCAGGTAATGGATAGGAACCAGTAGGTCGACTTTCATAGTTTTTCATTAATATCCATTATGTTACTCAGCTATAAGAAGATGTGAGATAAGTTCAGAATACTTTTTGAATTTCATCTCTCGATGTTGCTGATGTAGAAGCATATTCGAGGCATGAAAAGCGGTGAAAGTGTGATGACCCAAAATGTCATCTTTAAATTTAATAATTAATTTTGTATTCTAAGACCTCAAAAAGTACTATTCATTATTCCTCGACTTGCTTGCACAGTCGGTATAATTTTCCGGAAAGCTTTTATGTAAAAAATGGATTAAAATGTGAAATATAGCCTTAAAACTCAACTGAGTTGACTTTGGTCAATATTTTGAGCAAACGGACCCGGATCAGTATTTTGAAAGTTTTTGTAAGTCCGTATCGTGATTTGGGACTTGGGAGTATGCCCGGAATTTAATTTGGAGGTCGCTAGCTCAAGTTATGGTAATTTAACAGAAACTAGAAATTTAAAGGCTAAAGATTTCCAAAAGTTTGACCATGGATTTGACTTTATGATATCGCAGGTCGGAATCCGATTCCGAAGATTTGAATAGCTCCGTTATGTCATTTATGACTTGTGTGCCAAATTTGAAGTCATTCCGGGTTCATTTAACATATTTCGGCACAAGTTTTATAAATTGCAAAGTTTGAAACTTAAAAGTTCGAATCGACGTGTGAATTGTAATTTTGATGTTATTTGATATGATTTGAGACCCCGAGTAAGTCCGTGTTATGTTACGGAACTGGTTGGTATAATTGGATGATGTCCCAAGGGGCTCGGGCGAGTTTCAGATGAGTTTCAGACCATTTTTGTAAAAATTGCAGGTCTGGTTCTGATGTGTCGCACCTGCGCAATTTTGGGCGCAGGTGCGAGGTCGCTTCTGTGGCTGAGAGACCGCAAATGCGGAGGTCTCGCTTCTGCAGCTTCCTTCGCACTTCTGCGCAGTCGCATCTGCGACGTGAAGGTCCGCAGATGCGGTCCTCTGCTAGGCAGCCTTGCTCCGCAAATGCGAGCTTTGTCTCGCAAATTCGAGGCCGCAGATGCGAAAATGTTGGACAAAATACATAAAGTCAGGTTTTAGCCATTTTCACTCATTTTTGAGTTTTAAGTCTCGGATTTTGGCGATTCCAAAGGAGTTTTTCACGATTTTGAATTGGGTAAGTCTTCTAATAACCAAAAGTATTTATATTTCATAAATCCATGTCTATATTCATCACTTATTTCAGATTTAAATGCAAGAAATTGGAATTTTTGTAAAACTTTCAAAAAATGAAAAATTAAGATTTGAAGGTCTATTTGACATCGGAATTTGGTAATTTTTGTATGGTTGTTCTCGTCTCGGAACAGGTGTTCGTATTTTGTAAGTTTTTCCAAGATTCGAGATGTGGGCCCCACTGCTGATGTTTTTAGATGAATTTTGGATTAATCCGAAAAATTAGCAAATTCATATGGAATTAATTCCTACGATTTGTATTGAGTATATTGAATTGTTTATGACTAGATTTAAGGATTTCGGACACGAATTCGCGAGTCAAAGATTTATTGGATTCTTGAATTTGGTTGCAAGCGAGGTAAGTGTCATAGTTAACCTTGACTTGAGAGAGTAGGACTTATTTGTCTATTTGCTACACGATTTAATGTGCGGGTACAACGTCTATGTGAGGTGACGAGTACTTATGCGTTGTGGTTGAGTCAAAGCATGCGAGTGGAATTTGTTTATTTGCTACACGATTTAATGTGCGGGTACAATGTATATGTGAGGGGACGAGTACTTATGCGTTGTGGTTGAGTCAAAGCATGCGAGTGGAATTTGTTTATTGTGAATAATTGTCTATTTAATTAAGATATTCCTATTTAAGTTTATTATTGATTTCGTGAAATTATTATTCATTTAATTATTGTTGAATATTTTGGAAGATGAAGTCGGTATTTTGGTATTGAATTGATTGATAAGTGTATATCCTCGCATTTAAATACGCTTCCGAATTTATATTATTATTTTTATGGTAAGGAAGAGTATAAAAGCACGAAGGATGTTATCGTGCCATTTGTGAGTGTAAAAGCACTAAGGATGTTGACGTGTTATTTGTGAGTGTAAAAGCACGAAGGATATTGCCGTACCATTTGCGAGTGTAAAAGCACGAAGGATGTTGTTGTGCCATTTGTGAGTATAAAAGCACGAAGGGTGATGCCGTATCAAATGAGTGTAAAAGCATGAAGGGTGGTGACGTGCCATTTTCATATTATCATTTTCTCATTTATTGTTGATAGATTAATTGGGTGTTAAGTGACACTTCTACTGCTGAAATTATTATATCCTTCCCCTTCGCATGTTCCCTACCAATTTATAAATTATTATTTGTTGTATTATTGTTACTTTGTATTTTTATATACTTGTACAGGTAGTTTACATACGTGTCTTGTCATAGCCTCGTCACTACTTTGTCGAGGTTAGGCTTGACACTTACCAGTACATAAGGTCGGTTGTACTGATATTGCACTTTGCACTTCTTGTGCAGAATTTGGAGTTGGTACCAATGGCGTACTGTAGATTTGCCCGGATACAGCTACCAGTGGAGACTTGAGGTATAACTGCACAGCGTTTGCAGTTCTGAAGTCCCCTTCTATATTATATCAGCTGTGTATTATATTTCAAACAACTTGAATTTTATTCAGACCTTTATTTGTATTATTCTAAAAGCTCGTGCACTTGTGACTCCAGTTCTGGGGTGGTATTTAGACATCGCTATTATTATGGATTATTCACTACATTTTAGAATTTACTTCCACATTTGTTTCTTTGTTATTAATTAATTTAAAATTATTTTAAAATGGCTAATATTATTCTAACGTTGGCTTGCCTAGCAAGTAAAATATTAGGCGCCATCACGGTCCCGAAGGTGGGAATTTAGGGTCGTGACAGTTGGTATCAGAGCACTAGGTTACACAGGTCTCACGAGTCACGAGCAAACTTAGTAGAGTCTGAAGGATTGGTACGGAGACATCTGTACTTATCTCTAAAAGGCTATGAAGTTTAGGAACAATATCCCTTCTTTCTTATTCTATCGTGCGATTTTATTCTATCATCGATGATTAAACCATTCTATTCTTATTCTCTTGCAGATGGTGAGAACATGTAATACATCTACCGATGGACATGGACCAGAGCCCCCGATGGCAACTATGACCAAGGGGTAGAAGTCGAGGCTGAGGTCGTGCTAGAGGCTGAGGTCGTGCTAGAGGCAGAGGTAGAGCTCAGTCTAGAGCTCGAGCAGCAGCACCTATTGTAGAACCTCAGGTGGCCTTTCAGGAAGAGGTTCCCGTTCAGACTGTACCGGTTGGACCAGTTCAGGTCCCGAAAGGATTTATAGCTACTCCAGTGCTTCAGGACGCTCTAGTCCGCTTAGTGAGTCTTATGGAAGGCGTGGCCCAGAATGGTACATTTCCAGTGGCACCAGCCATCTCATAGGCCGGGGGAGGAGCACAGACTCCCACTACCCCTACTCCAGAGCAGATGGCTCCCCAGAATCAGGCTCCAGCAGCCCCGCTAGTTAGGGTAGTTCAGCCAGTTATTGCTGCACAGGCCGGCGATAGGCTCGCCATGTCTTCTGAGTCCTTATTAAGACTGGATAAGTTTACTAAGCTCTTTCCAATTCACTTCAGTCGTACACCTTCTAAGGAACCACAGGATTATCTTGACCGCTTCCATGAGGTGATACAGAACATGGGTATAGTTGAGACCAATAGGGTCGATTTTGCTGTATTTTAGATGACGGGTTCCGCCAAGAGGTGGTGGAGAGATTTTACGTTGACCAGACCAACTGGGTCACCTACACTGACTTGGGAACAGTTCTCACAGCTATTTCTAGAGAAGTTTTTCCCTATCACATTGAGAGAGGATTACCGCAGGCAATTTGAGCGTCTACAGCAAGGCAGTATAACTGTTACTCAATATGAATCCCGTTTTGTGGATTTAGCCTGTCATGCTCTCCTTTTACTACCTACTGAGGGAGAGAGAATGAGGAGGTTTATTGAGTGACTCACTCACCCTATCAGGCTTCAGATGACCAAGGAGGCCAGAAGTGAGATTTCCTTTCGGGCGGCTGCTAATGTCGCGAGGAGGATCGAGATAGTTCTTGCACAGGAGAGAGGGCAGAGGTATGATAAAAGGCCTCGTCAGTTTGGTGGTTTCAGTGGTGCCTCGTTTGGAGGCAGGGGTAATTTTGGTAGGGGTCATCCTCCCAGACCGTTTCATTCAGCACTTCAGGCATCTCCCGGTGCTTCAGGGAGTCACGGTCCTATTATGCCTTACTTTGGGCAGCCAACATTTAGTGCACATTCAGCTCTCATCAGTGAACCACCACTCCAGATTCACTACAGCGGTTATTCGGCCCGTTCGGGTCGGCAGTCACAGCAGCCGAGGTCCTGTTATACTTGTGGTGATCCAAGGCACATTGCTAGATTCTGTCCCATGTCTTAGGGTAGCATGCAACATCAGGGTTCTCGTGCTATGGTTCCAGCACCGATTGCTTCACCGCATGCTCAGCCAGTTAGAGGTAGGGGTCAGGCAGCTAGAGGTGGAGGTCAGACCGTTAGAGGTGGAGGTCAGGCCATTAGAGGTAGAGGCCATCCAGTTAGAGGCCTTCCCAGGGACGCAATTCAGAGTTGTGGGGCCCAACCCCGATTTTATACTTTTCCAGCTAGGCCTGAGGCTGAATCATCCGATGCCATGATTACATGTATTGTTCCAGTTTTCCAAAGAGATGCTTCAGTTCTATTTGATCCAGGATCTACTTATTCCTATGTGTCCTCTTATTTTGCTTCATATCTGGTGATTCCTCGTGATTCTCTGAGTGCTCCTGTGTGTGTGTCCACTCCGGTGGGAGATTCTATTGTGGTAGATCATGTCTATCATTCGTATGTGGTTATATTGGGAGTCTTGAGACTAGTGTGGATCTTCTACTTCTTGATATGGTAGATTTTGATATCATCTTGGGAATAGATTGGCTGTCACCTTATCATACTATATTGGATTGTCATGCCAAGACGGTGACCCTAGCCATGCCGGGGTTACCTCGATTAGAGTGTAAAGGAACTCTTGGTTATTCTACCAGCAGGGTTATTTCTTATATGAAGGCTCAGTGTATGGTCGAGAAAGGGTGTCTAGCCTATTTGGCTTATATTCGCGATCCCAGTGCGGATGTTCCTTCTATTGACTCAGTACCAGTTGTTCGTGAATTTCCAGAAGTATTTCCTGCAGATTTTCCGGGAATGCCACTCGACAGAGATATTATTTCTGTATTGATTTAGCCCCGGGCACTCAGCCCATTTCTATCCCGCCATATCGTATAGGCCCCGCCAGAGTTGAAAGAATTGAAGGAGAAGTTACAAGACTTGCTTGATCATGGATTCATTAGACCCAATGTCTCATCCTAGGGTGCACCAGTACTATTTGTAAAGAATAAAGATGGTTAAATGTGAATGTGTATAGATTATCGACAGTGAACAAGGCTACTATCAAGAACAAATATCCGCTACCAAGAATTGATGACTTATTCGATCAGCTTAAAGGTGCGAAGGTGTTTTCAAAGGTCGACTTGAGGTCTGGTTACCATCAGTTGAAGACTAGGGCATCTGATGTCCCTAAGACAGCTTTGCGGACTCGGTATGGGCATTACGAATTCCTAGTGATGTCATTTGGGTTGACAAATACCCCAGTAACATTTATGGATTTGATGAATCGGGTGTCCCTATTTGGATTCTTTTGTGGTTGTATTCATTGATGATATCTTGATTTACTCCAGCAGTCGAGAGGAGCATCAGCAGCATCTTCGGAGTGTGCTTCAGACTTTGAAGAATAATTAGTTATATGCTAAATTTTCAAAATGTGAATTTTGGTTAGACTCAGTTTCCTTTTTGGGGCATATTGTATCGACAGAAGGCATAAACATGGATCCTAAGAAGATTGAGGCTATTCAGAATTGGCCTAGACCTACTTCAATTATAGAGATACGGAGTTTCCTAGGTTTGGCAGGTTATTATTGCCGGTTCGTGGAAGGGTTTTCATCTATAGCAAGACCATTGACTAGACTGACCCAGAAAGGTGTTCTATTCGGATGGTCAAACGAGTGTGAGTTGAGATTTAAGAAGCTCAAGATTGCTTTAACTACGGCGCCAGTGTTGGTATTACCCATAGGTTCAGGATCTTATATGATGTATTGTGATGCATCTCGCATTGGGCTTGGTACAGTATTGATGCAAGATGGTAGGGTGATTGCATATGTGTCGCGGCAGTTGAAAGTTCATGAGAAGAATTATCATGTTCATGACTTAGAATTAGCAGCCATTGTCCACGCTTTGAAGATTTGGTGACATTACCTTTTACGGTGTCTTGTGTGAGGTATTTACTGATCATCGTAGCCTGCAGTATCTGTTCAGGCAAAACGATCTCAATTTGAGGCAGAGAAGATGGTTGGATTTGTTGAAAGATTATGATATCACTATTTTGTATCACCCCGGAAAGGCCAATGTGGTGGATGATGCTTTGAGTAGAAAGGCTGTGAGTATGGGCAGTCTTGCGTATATTTCGGTAGGTGAGAGACCGTTAACTGTAGATGTTCAGACTTTGGCTAATCAGTTCGTGCGGTTAGATGTTTCCGAACCTAGTCGGGTTCTAGCTTGCACAATCGATCGGTCTTCTTTATATGAGCGCATCAGAGAGCGGCAGTATGATGATTCTCATTTACTTGTCCTTAAGGACGCGATGCGGCACAGTGATGCCAAACAGGTTGTTGTGGGGGAAGATGGAGTTCAGCGAATGCAGGGTCATATTTGTGTGCCTAATGTGGATGAGCTTCGTGAATTAATTCTTGAAGAAGCCCGCAGTTCCAGGTATTCTATTCATCCAGGTACCGCCAAATTGTATCTATATTTACGGCAACATTATTGGTGGAGGAGAATGAATAAGGATATAGTTGCATATGTAGCTCGGTGTCTGAATTGTCACCAAGTTAAGTACGAGCATCAGAGACCTGGTGGTTTGCTTCAGAAGTTAGAAATTCCCGAGTGGAATTGGGAGCGTATCACTATGAATTTTGTTGTTGGGCTTCCACGGACTCAGAGAAAATTCGACGCAGTTTGGGTCATTGTGGATAGATTGACCAAGTCATCATATTTCATTCCAGTGGCAGTTACCTATTCTTCAGAGTGGTTAGCTGAAATATACATTCGTGAAATTGTCCGCCTTCATGGTGTGCCCGTGTCTATTATTTCAGATCGAGGTACGCAGTTTACCTTACACTTTTGGAGGGTTGTACAGCGTGAGTTAGGCACATGGGTTGAGTTGAGTACATCATTTCATCCACATACAGACGGACAGTCATAGCGCACTATTCAGATATTGAAAGATATGCTTCGCGCCTGTGTTATAGTCTTTGGAGGTTCTTGGGATCAGTTCTTGCCACTTGCGGAGTTTGCTTATAATAATAGCTACCAGTCGAGCATTCAAATGGCTCCATATGAGTCATTATACGGAAGGCGATGTCGTTCGCCAGTTGGCTGGTTTGAACCGGGAGAGGCTCAGTTGTTGGGTACCGATTTGGTACAGGATGCCTTGGATAAGGTCAAGATTATTCAGGATCGACTTCACATAGCTCACTCTAGGCAAAAGCATTATGCCCACCGTAAAGTTCGTGATATTGCATTCATGGTTGGAGAAATAATATTGCTTCGGGTTTCACCTATGAAAGGTGTAATGAGGCTTGGAAGAAGGGCAAGTTGAGCCCTAGGTCTATTGGATCCTTCGAAATTCTTGAAAGGGTGGGTAAAGTAGCCTATAGGCTTGCACTATCACCTAGTTTATCAGCAGTTCATCCGGTGTTCCATGTGTCTATGCTTCGAAAATATCATGGTGATCTGTCCTATGTATTCGATTTCAGCTCAGTCCAATTGGACAAAGATTTGACTTATGAAGAAGAGCCGATAGCTATTCTAGCCCGGCAGGTCCGACAGTTGAGGTCTAAGAGTAATCCTTCAGTTCGGGTACAATGGAGAGGTCAGCAGGTAGAATAATCTACCTGGGAGTGCGAGTCAGACATGCAGAGTAAATATCCACACCTTTTTACCAGCTCAGGTACTTTTCTAATTCCGTTCGAGGACGAACGTTTGTTTTAGAGGTGGAGAATGTGATGACCCAAAAGGTCATCTTTAAATTTAATAATTAATTCTGTGTTCTAAGACATCAAAAATCACTATTCATCATTTCTCGAGTTACGTGCGCAGTCCGTATAAGTTTTCGGAAAGCTTTTATGTGAAAAATTGATTAAAATATAAAATAGAGCCTTAAAACTCAATTGAGTTGACTTTGGTCAACAGTTTGAGTAAACGGACCCGGATCAGTATTTTGACAGTTCCGGTAAGTCTGTATCATGATTTTGGACTTGGACGTATGCTCGAAATTTAATTTGGAGGTCCCTAGCTCAAGTTATGGTAATTTAACGGAAACTAGAAATTTAAAGGCTAAAGATTTCCAAAAGTTTGACCACGGATTTGACATTTTGATATCGGGGTCGGAATCTGATCCCCAATATTTGAATAGCTCTATTATGTCATTTATGACTTGTGTGCCAAATTTGAAGTCATTCCGGGTTTATTTAACATGTTTCGACATAAGTTTTTTAAATTGAAACGTTGAAACTCAAAAGTTCGAATCAAGGTGTATATTATAATTTTGATGTTATTTGATGTGATTTGAGACCCCGAGTAAGTCCGTATTATGTTACGGGACTGGTTGGTATAATTGGACGAGGTCCCGAGGGGCTCGGGTGAGTTTCAGACGAATTTCGGTCCATTTTTGTAAACATTGCACGTCTGGTTCTGGTGTGTCGCACCTGCGCAATTTTGGGCGCAGGTGTGAGGTCGCTTCTGTGGCTGAGAGACCGCAAATACGGAGGTCTCGCTTCTGCGGCTTCCTTCACGCTTCTGCGCAGTCACATCTGCGACGTGAAGGTCCGCAGATGCAGTCCTCTGCTGGGAAGCCTTGCTCCGCATATGCGAGCTTTGTCTCGCAAATGCGAGGCCGCAGGTGCGAAAATATAGCCCGCAAATACAAAAATACTGGGCAGAATACATAAATCGGGTTTTAGCCATTTTCACTCATTTTTGTATTTTAAGTCTCGGAGTTTGGCGATTCCAAAGGAGTTTTTCACGATTTTGAATTGGATAAGTCTTCTATAACCAAAAGTGTTTATATTTCATAAATCCATGTCTATATTCATCACTTATTTCGGATTTAGATGTAAGAAATTGGAATTTTTGTAAAACTTACAAAAAATAAAAATTTAAGATTTGAAGGTCCATTTGACTTCGGAATTTGGTAATTTTTATATGGTTGGACTCGTCTCGGAACGAGTGTTCGCATTTCGTAAGTTTTTCTGAGATTCGACACATGGGGCCCATTGTTAATTTTTGAGATGAATTTCATATTTTAATTCGGAAACTTAACAAATTCATATGGAATTAATTCCTTCGATTTGTATTGGGTATATTGAATTGTTTATGACTAGATTTGAGGATTTCGGACACCAATTCGCGAGGAAAAGGTTTATTGGATTCTTGAATTTGGTTGCAAGCGAGGTAAGTGTCGTGGTTAACCTTGACCTGAGGGAGTATGACTTATTTGTCTATTTGCTACATGATTTAATGTGCGGGTACAACGTATATGTGAGATGTTGAGTACTTATGCGTTGTGGTTGAGTCAAAGCATACGAGTGGAATTTATTTATTATGAATAATTGTCTATTTAATTAGGATATTCCTACTTAAGTTTATTATTGATTATTTGATCATTATTCCTGAAATTATTATTCATTTAACTATTGTTGAATATTTTGAAAGGTGAAGTCAGTATTTGGGTATTGAATTGATTGATACGTGTTTATCCCCGCATTTAAATACTCTTACAAATTTATATTATTATTTTCATGGTAAGGAAGAGTGTAAAAGCACGAAGGATGTTGTCGTGCCATTTGTGAGTGTAAAGCACGAAGGATATTGTCGTTCCATTTGTGAGTGTAAAAGCACAAAGGGTGTTGTCGTGCCATTTGTGAGTGTAAAAGCACGAAGGGTGATGCCATGTCAAATGAGTGTAAAAGCACGAAGGTTGGTGCCGTGCTATTTTTATATTATTATTTGCTCATTTATTGTTGATAAATTAATTGGCTGCTAAGTGACACTTCTCCTGCTGAAATTAATATATCCTTCCCCTTCGCATGTTCCCTCCCAATTTATAAATTGTTATTTGTTGTATTATTATTACTCTGTATTTGTATATACTTGTACAGGTGGTTTATATACGTGTCTTGTCATAGCCTCGTTACTACTTCGTCGAGGTTAGGCTCGGCACTTACCAATATATGGGATCGGTTATACTGAAACTGCACTATGCACTTCTTGTGCAGATTTCGGAGTTGGTCCCAGCGGCGTACTGTAGATTTTCTCGGATACAGCTACTAGTGGAGACTTGAGGTATAACTGCACAATGTTCGCAGTTCTGAAGTCCCCTTATATATTATCTCAGCTGTGTATTATATTTCAAATAACTTGAATTTTATTCAGACCTTTATTTGTATTATTCTAGAAACTCGTGCACTTGTGACTCCAGTTCTGTGATGGTATTTAGACATCGCTGTTATTATGGATTATTCACTACATTTCAGACTTTACTTTCACATTTGTTTCTTTGTTATTAATTAATTTAAAATTATTTTAAAATGGCTAATATTATTCTAACATTGGCTTGCCTAGCAAGTGAAATGCTAGGCGCCATCATGATCCCGAAGGTGTGAATTTCGGGTCGTGAGAGAAAGTTTTCTCCAACATATCATGATGAGTAATATTATTACCACATAATTTTAATTGAAAAATAATTTTGAACATAGCAGAATTATACTCACTGATAGATTTAAAATCTTGTAGCCTTAGATGAGTCCAATCATAACGTGCCTGTGGAAGAACGACCATCTTTAGGTGGTCATATCTATCTTTCAAATTATTCCAAAGTATGACTGGATCTTTAACAGTGAGATATTTCATTTTCAAGTCTTCATCAAGGTGATGGCGTAGGAATATCATTGCTTTGGCACAGTCTTGGTTTGATGCTTGATTGTTTTCCTTGATGGTGTCTACCAGACCTATCGCATCAAGATGAATTTTAGCTCCAAGGCTATAAATTCAAGTTTAGAAAGAATTGACATTATTTAGAAAAAGAAAGTTTGTACCTCTGATACTTTCAAAGTATTTGCTCGAGATGGCAGAGTCTCGAGCTAATAACGTGTTATAAAATAAAGACTGTAAAGTAAAGACAAGTATAAAATAAAGACTGTAAAGTAAAGACAAGTATAGAGAGAAACCGATATATTATTCAACTTCAAACTTATGTACATAATGAACTGAAATCTCCTCTATTTAGAGAAGAAAGGAAGATGTTGTGTAAGCTGCTACTGCAAGCTGCTATTGTACCAGATATAGACAATCTTCTACCAGGGGTAATATTTATCCATAACGGAGTACCGAAAGAATAAGCTCATTATACCAGATGTAGATAATCTTCTACCAGGGGCAATATTTATCCATAACGGAGTACCAAAAGGATAAGCTTCTTCAGGAGGCTTATTTCCAATAGAGTACTAAATAGATAGACATATTTACGGCGGAGTCTCATATGGACAAGCTTCTTCAGGAAGCTTATTTATAACGGAGTACTAAATGAACATCCATAATATAACATATTCATAACATAATTGAAGTATTGAAGGGAGAAATAGCAACCAAAAAGCTTTATTAGGAGAACATGGCAAGTTATCTTATGAGGGTATTTACTATATGGGCATCTGAACTTTAAAAAATAGAAAGATAACAAAGTTTAAAACCTAATGCATCCGGTGCTACCTTAAAAAAAATGTTTATTTATTTTAATCACTAATCTGTGTGTTCTTGGTGGTGGTTTCTATTAATAATAAAAAAATATAAAATTATCAGGAGGTCTCACAAGATGAATAAAAATAAAACATGAATTTACATCTATCCTATTACCAAAGCTGAGCATTACTCTCAACTTTAATAGTACCATAATGAGCTATAAATATTTGCATATGGAAAACCAAGCTTAGCCAATTGATTGCATGATTAATGATCGTCCAGGGGATGCCTAAAATGTTGGAATACAACATTAGTAATATTGAAGTTGAGCATTGCAAATCCAAACAAGCTAGATGCTTCAGTTAGCACTTGGAACTGAAATTCAAAGTATGCAAAGTCATAATGATCACTAGTCCATACGCAAATATGCTTAAGAACATTGTCCAGCTCCATGCCACCCTATTTTTCTTGCTACTTTGTTTCATCAATTCGTGATTGTACGTGATAGTTATGAGTGGAATCCACTTGATTTTGCTATCCTCAAGTATAGGGCATGCAGAAAATACGTGGGAGATCTTCCAAGCAATAATCAAAACATCCCGCAAACTGAGCCAAATCCAATGTCCTAAGTTGACACTTCTGGATAGTGAGAGTCTCCTACATATTCCAGTGGTCAATATGCTTTCATGCACCTTGCCATTACATGTTTGTGGAGCCTCTAGGAAGCATAGAAAGTTAAGGCAATTATGCCTTTTAATGTATTGTTCCGCATCCGAACCAAACTGGTACACAATTCAAGTATTCCAGTTTGGCCGACTTGTGTGCGACTTATTCCACTTCTTGCTTGTTGAATTTTTTAGTACTGTGGTTGCACCTGCTGGGAATGAGAATCGAAGATGCTAATACCACGTAGACAAGCTTGGCCACAACATAGAATCCAGCTCCATTTACTGTACCTACAAAACAAGAAACAACGTTAGTATAAAAAGTCTTCCTACTCTCCTCCATATGATTTTGAGTTGGAAGTAGAACGTGTACTCCTAATCCTACGATCTCCTCATATCCTCCTTCTCGACACTTTATCATCCACCTTATTACAGTCAGATTCCACATCATCTTCATATTATCACTTTTACTCATTATCTAAGACTTTGCCTTGGTTGTCCTTACCCTTATGTAGGGTATCTGTAATTTGTCATTGTTTAATATCTTCCTTCCTTGAATGTTCATTTTCACAAATGAATTCACATGTACCATTGTATGATGTTCTATAGTTAAATTAGCCAGGTGATCTGCCAGTTTATCACCTTCTCTCATCACATGTACAACTTGAAACACCCCTCAAGCCATTAGAGTCTTAATCTCCTCCACCTAATTGACAATGTTCCAAGGTAGTTCCCAGATCTCTTCCAGAATAGTTTTCATTAATAAAGAATCTGTTTCGATCACGCAGGGAGGAAATTGTTCTTGGACTACGTACCTTATTGCCTTCAGTATTGCCTGAGTTTCAGCTATATTATTGGTAGCATCTTCAAGCTTATCTGTCTGTGAAAATATAAGATCTCCAACCCCATCTCTAATATAAAAGGCATATGACGCCCCCCCTCCCATTGTCTCTTCTCCATGCACTATCTGTGTTATATTTAATCCACCCCACCGGAGGCAACTGCCACAACACTTTTGTATACTTTAGTTTAGGGACATGATGCATCAGTTTTTCCTGCAAATCTGGCCAATTTGTTGTGACTTATGCGAAGCTTGGCCTTCTCACCTTTAACAACATATGTATATCTGTTGAGATTAGAAATATCAACCTATTGATGGACACACTCTTCCTATGCATGCCTGAGTTCCTTTTCTTCCATAAATGCTATACAATCAAACAAGGCACGGCATGATACACTGACTTCAAACTTGCATTCACTGGCCTTCTCCATCATTCATTAATAACTTGCACAAATTGCTTACCTTCTATATTAATCCTTGTAGGAACACCAAAGTATTTCCAAATAAATTTGGCCACTGGAGACTTTAGGAAGACATGTGTCTCCAGGAAGATATGTGGTAGTGTTTCTTCCTTAATATCATTATCCTATTCAAAGATTATTTTAGGAGAGGTCCGAAAAATATTTAATTTCAAGAAACAATGATTGGAGGCTTAGCAAGCCAATTAATTAGTTTATCATGCAATTCTTGACAAGAGTGGGTTGGTCTAGTGGTGAGCACCCTCCACATCCAACCAAGAGGTTGTGAGATCAAGTCACCCCAAGAGCAAGGTGGGAGTTCTTGGAGGGAAGGAGCCGAAGGTCTATCGGAAACGGCCTCTTTACCTCAGGGTAGGGGTAAGGTCTGCGTACACACTACCCTCCCCAGACCCCACTAGTGGGATTATACTGAATTGTTGTTGTTGTTGTTGCAATTCTTGTTGACCTATTCCTTAGGTGTTCAATTTTTATGTGTCTATAGTATAAAGAACTATCAGGTCATCTTTACAAGTCGTAGCATAGCAGATATCTTATCTTATTTTTAAGATTATAAATTTTATTTTTTATGAAGAATTATGGTAGATATCTTTTAAATGACCTGATAGTGTATAAATTTTTTAACATTGTCAGTATATATAAATTTAAATATTTTCTTGTTATACTTCCAAAAGGGGTTCATCTTTGTTGCTTTGACGAATGTATTTTGAAGTACCTTTCCAACAACACTTACGAAAGCCAAAAAGTGTTCAAAGAAAGAAAAAAGGGCTTGAACGAAAATGCCCTGAGTACAGCCGAGCCCTTCTATTTGTCGATACCAATCTTAAATTTGGATCTGCTATACTAAGCTCTTACTAATGGATAATTATCTTAATCAATTATTTTATTACAATTTTTGAAATTTCAGATTGTTTAGTGCCTGGTCTTTAGAACTTTGATGTAACTTTCTCTTTGTATTTAGGTTCTATTCAGATAATTCTTATCTTTTTCTTAATTTATCTCCTTTGATGTGAATGTTGTATAAACTCTATATATGCTCAGGTTTAATTAATAAAATTTAACTCTCCTTTCATTCTACTGCAAGTCATATAATATGGTATCAAAGCCTTTTAACTATCAGGAGCCCTCTTTTTTTCCGGTAGTTCTCCCATCCTTCCCATCAAATGGCCTCAAATATCTCTGCCACCAATTTAAGAAAAACTTTAGAGGTGTTCAAGGACAACCGATAAATCAAACAAA
Organism: Nicotiana otophora; assembly: GCA_000715115.1. Classification (NCBI taxonomy): domain Eukaryota; kingdom Viridiplantae; phylum Streptophyta; class Magnoliopsida; order Solanales; family Solanaceae; genus Nicotiana; species Nicotiana otophora. Next base: position 30,690 of record AWOL01S0023352.1, on the reverse strand, counting down.
ATCGATAATTTGAGTCAAATCGGGAAAACAAATCAATTATGGTAATTTTATTTGGTTTGGTATTGAAAAAAAAACCTGACCATACTTGATTTGGTTTGGTTTTAACTAAAACAAAAGTCAAACCAAAACCAAACCGACCCGTATTTTTAAAAATATTTTATACATATAAGTTTTTATTGTAGTATAATTTATAAATATTTCTTAAATATTTTCACAATTTTACCTTTTAACGTATTATTTCAAGTTTGGACTTAACATTTTGAATGATAAATAAATTTTATAGCCCATAAATGTAGTAACTCAAACAAAGTTCTAATCAATACTAATGCTACCAAAAAACATTTAATTCAATACTAGGAACGATATTGTTGGATATTTATTTTTTAGTTTTGCAATGGTTTATAATGAAAATGCATAACTTAGTTTATCTTTTTCTTTAGTGCTTAGCTATATAATTAATAGTACTTATTAGCTATGTACACCGCTAGGAAAAATATTTCTTGATAAGATGGTTGATAGAAAGATGTAAATGAATTTATGAAATAGGAACATTAGTAAGATTTTGTGATATGTAGAATATCATCTTTACAGAATTCTTCAATGTTGTTAGTTGCAAAATTATCCACAAGTTTTTTTGTATCATGGGAGAATATTTGCCAATAAACCGATAACAAAAAGGATTTACAGGCCTTAAAAAAATTCATACTTCTTTGATTCATTTTTTCATTCTATTAAATATCTTCCCCAAGAAATATTGTTCCAACAACATGCAAAAACCATACATAACTGTGGATAGAGAAAGCTTTCAACTGTCTACTTTAGAAGAAGGAAGATGCTGCCAAAGAATATTAGGAAATTCAAACAGCTATATGAGTTTTTTGTCCTGCTTTAAACCCGTCATTTGTTTAAGTACAATTAGATTAAAAAGAATGACACGTTGTCATGTACAGTAGTTATGAGGTAAACATGGAAATTATTCCAGGAACTTTACAAAAACATTTAACGCCACTAAGTCATAGAATACTATTTACTATTCTTGACTAATAAAAATTTACCATTGGTATACAATATCTAAAAAATCCAGAAAAAAGAATCTTTTCAGCGGGTGTAGTTGAAATTCATTGTAAATACCTAGACGAGGGCAATACAAAATTTGAAGAAGATTGAAAGTGATTCAGATTGGTTAGGAGTCAAAATTCATAGCTGAAATCGAGTTAGAAAAACGTCACTATGACACATATATATCATATTGTTGCTCCCAAACGCACACGCAAGTATACATGGTCGTACAAGTAATAAAATGATATGTCGAGTGTCGAACCCACAGAGAATTGTATTAACTACCCACTAGCTTCACCAAAATTATTATTCAGTCAAGTATTTTAGAGTTCAAAAGTGTGATTATACTAAGCAATAATTCTAACTAGTAACTAAATTACCAAGCAGCAAATTAGTTGTTGTGTATTCAGTAGAGACGAATATTCCAGGGTTGTGATCGATTCACCAATCCTATTATGTCTAGTTAAATCTCCCTTTCATGCAATTCACTCATGGTTGCTAATTAATCAAAGAATTGCTCTCATAGCCTTCTCCCGAAGTACTACTCGCCTATAGATTAATGCTTATATTCCTATGAAATCAATCTATTAAAAATGCATTAAGATTACGATATTTAATTAAATACTGTGACTAGCTATATTCTTATCCTTACCACAAATCCGTCCCCTCCCCTCTCCAGAGTTAAGATTATGCACTCTTAAATTCTTCTCTAATCTAAATATGGCTTTCCCAAGCATAGCATAGATAGTAAGTAGAACCTAACTGTTGGCCAGACAATTAAGCAATTAATCACAAAATTAAAGAAACAATCATATATTGGTGAATTATAATTAAGGTTAAGTCAACGTTAAACAACAATATTCATGGCTAAATCACAACCCCATAACTATGGATTTTAGTGTGATGACCCAAAAGGTCATCTTATGTTTTAGAACTCGAATCGGCGCTCTTAAGCCTTAAAAATCTCATTTTTACCCTCTTCGATTTGCGTGCACAGTCCGGGCAGGTTTTCGAAAAGCTTTTATGTTGAAAACTAATGAAAATAAAAAAATTTGCCTTAAAAGTTAATTTTAGTTGACTTCGGTCAACATTTTTAGGCCTGGATCCATACTTTGACAGTCCCGGTGGGTCCGTATCGAATTATGGGACCTGGGCGTATGCCCGGAATCGAATTTGGAGCTCCCTAGCTCGAGTTATGAATTTTTGATGAAAATTAAAAGTTTAAAAATTATTTGTTTTTAAGAATTGATTGATATTTGGCATTGTTAGTATCGGGTTCGTATTTTGGTCTCGGAGCCTGGTACAGGTTCATTATAATATTTAAGACATGTCTGTGAAATTTGGTGAGAAACGGAGTTGATTTGACGTGATTTGGACGTCCAGTTGAGAAGTTATGGCTTTTAAAGTGTTCTTGAGAATTTCATTTGAATTGGTGCTAAATTTAGAGTTCTAGGTATTATTTTGGCGATTTGATCGCGCGAGCAAATTCGTATGAAGTTTTTAGACTTGTGTGCATGTTTGATTTGGAGCCTCGAGGGCTCAGGTGAGTTTCGGATAGGCCACAGGATGTTTTGGACTTTGAAAATCTGGTTTTTTTGCAGAATCTGTGTTCTGGCATGTCCTTCTTCGCGAAGGTACTCTCGCGAACGCGAAGAGTAATCCGGTGAGGCTGAGAATCCTTCTTCGCGAACGTGAAGGCCTGGTCGCGAACGCGAAGTGATGGGGGATTTACCCTTCGCGAACGCGACCTGCTCATCGCGAACGCGAAGCACTTGAAGATCTGGGGGAGGGTTGGTCGTTCTTTCATCGCGAACGCGAGCAACGTCTCGCGAACGCGAGCAACGTCTCGCGAACGCGAAGGCCAGGGGAGCGTAACCATCGCGAATGCAAGAAATGTCTCGCGAACGCCAAGGCTTGGCAGCCAGTACCCTTCAGGAACGCGACAGTGGCCTCGCAAACGCGATGCACACTGTCGCCCAGTGCATAAAATAGAATCAANAAGGCTTGGCAGTCAGTATCCTTCGTGAACGCGACAGTGGCCTCGCAAACGCGATGCACACTGTCGCCCAGTGCATAAAATAGAATCAAACACGGGTTTAAGCCATTTCTTCAACATTTTTCCAAGAACCAAATGGGTAGAGGCGATTTTCAAGAGTCATTTTCTTCCCCAAAGTGTTGGTAAGTGATTCTAAATCATTTTCTTTCAATTACCTATTACATTCCTTGAATTATCAACCAAAACTCTAGAGTTTTTATGGTAGAATTAGGGGTTAGGGTAGAAAATAGGGATTTCGGAAATTTGGGGATTTAGACCTTAATTTGAGGTCAGATTCCAAAACTAATTATATATTCGGGCTCGGGGGTAAATGAGTTAAAGGATTTTGATTCGAACCTCGGGTTTTGACCAAGCGAGCCCGGGGTCGATTTTTTTACTTTTTGGAGGAAAATTTGGGAAATTTAATTTATGATTCCTTTAGCAATATTTGATATTATTGAGTCATTTTTGAATAGATACGAGTGTTTTGGAGGTGAATTCCAAAGGGAAGGCTGTGATTGAGGATTTAAGTGGCCTTCGGAGCGAGGTAAGTGTTGTGTCTAACCCTGACTTGAGGGAATTAAGAACCTTAGATTAATTGCTAAGTGAAACTCATGTGAGCGGCGTATATGTGAGGTGACGAGTACCTATGCGCCGCCAATTTACCTGTTTTTCCATGTTTCTCTGTTTTGCTGACATTGTCTCATTCCTATGCCATCACCAGATAATCCGTAAACATAATAAAACGATAATTTGGATAACACTAGTATAACACGTAGCAATTGGCACGAGAACTCTAATGCTGTGAGCTGCCCGTTGCCCAAGGGCAAAATCTAGCAATGTGAATTAGATCACCACAAGTATAACATAACCTCGGCTGCTGTGACTGCTGACCCTAAAACTAACCTCGTCGACCTAAATAACCACCCAGATAACTCTAGAGTGGAGGTGCACAAATAGGAGCTGGTGGTGCACTGTAGGCTAGCTGGTTGGAATAATGCATCTGAGGGCCACAACCACCTGAGGCACCGTGGGATGCCCGGAGCGCTGAATGAAATGGCCTGGGAGGATGGCCTCTACCAAAAGTACTCCTACCTCTAGATGAGGCACCGCTGAACTTATCGGAATAACGAGGCCTCTTGTCAGACCCCTGATCTCCCTAAGTAAGAACCATCTCGACTCGTCTGGCGACATTAGCATCCGCCTGAAAAGAAATCTCACTCCCAGTCTCCTTAGCCATCTGCAATCTGATAGGCTGAGCAAGTCCATCAATAAACCTCCTCACCCTCTCTCTCTCGGTGGGAAGCAGAAGAATGGCATGACGGGCCAAATACACAAAACGGGTCTCATACTGAGTAACCGTCATACCGCCCTGCTGGAGACACTCAAACTGACGGCGACGCTCCTACCTCAATGTGATAGGCAGAAACTTCTCTATGAAGAGCTGAGAGAACTGGTC
>AWOL01S0023352.1:0-18764 GCA_000715115.1 Nicotiana otophora | reverse complement strand
TTGAACAAAGTCACCATCAAGAATAAATATCCATTGTCGAGGATTGATGATTTATTTGATCAGCTTCAGGGTGCCAAGGTGTTTGCAAAGATTGATTTGAGATTTGGCTACCATCAGTTGAGGATTAGGGTATCCGATGTTCCTAAGACAGCTTTTCGAACTCGGTATGGGCATTGTGAGTTTTTAGTGATATCATTTGGGCTGACAAATGCCCCAGCAGCCTTCATGGATTTGATGAACCAAGTGTTCAAACCCTACTTGGATTCCTTTGTGGTTGTGTTTATTGATGATATCTTAATCTACTCCCACAGTCGAGAGGAGAATGAGCAGCATCTTCAGATCATTCTTCAGACTCTGAAAGACAGCCAGTTATATGCTAAGTTCTCAAAATGCAAGTTTTGGTTGAGATCAGTTGCTTTCTTGGGTCACGTTATGTCAACAGAGGGTATTCAGGTGGATCCTAAGAAGATTGCGGTAGTCCAGAACTAGCCTAGACCCACATCAGCTAGAGAGATCCGTAGTTTCCTGGGTTTGGCAGGCTATTACCATCGATTTGTGGAGGGGTTTTCATCTATAGCAGCCCCGTTGACCATATTGACCTAGAAGGGTGCCCCGTTCAGGTGGTCAGACGAGTGTGAAGCGAGCTTTCAGAAGCTCAAGACATATTTGACTACGACACCGGTATTGGTATTACCCACACGTTCAGGATCTTATACAGTATATTATGACATATCTCGTATTGGTCTGGGTGTATTATTAATGCAGGGTGGCAAGGTTATTGCATATGCATTGCGGCAGCTGAAGGTTCACGAGAAGAATTACCCTGTTCATGATCTAGAGCTGGCAGCCATTGTTCACGTGCTGAAGATTTGGAGGCACTATCTTTACGGCGTGCCATGTGAGGTATTCACTAATCATCGGAGCTTGCAGTATTTGTTCAAGCAAAAGGAACTCAATTTGAGGCAGACGAGGTGGCTGGAGCTATTGAAAGACTATGATATCACTATATTGTATCATCCCGGGAAGGCCAATGTGGTGGCCGATGCTTTAAGTAGAAAGTCAGTCAGTATGGGTAGCCTTGCATATATTCCAGTTGGTGAGAGACCGCTTGCATTGGATGTTCAGGCCTTGGCCAACCAGTTTGTGAGGTTAGATATTTCTGAGCCCAAACGTGTTCTAGCTTGTACAGTTGCTCGGTCTTCTTTATTTGAGCGCATCAGATATTGGCAAGATAACGATCCTCATTTACTTGTCCTTAGAGACACAGTGCGGCACGGTGATGCCAAGCAGGTTACTGTTGGAGATGACGGAGTTTTGAGGATGCAAGGTCGTATTTTTGTGCCTAATGTGGATGGACTTCGTGAGTTAATCCTTGAGGAATCCCATAGTACCCGGTATTCTATTCATCCGGGCGCTACCAAGATGTATCAAGACTTGAGGCAGCATTATTGGTGGAATCGAATGAAGAAAGACATAGTTGCCTATGTTGCTCGGTGCCTAAATTGCCAGCAGGTAAAGTGTGAGCATCAGAGACCTGGTGGTTTACTTCAGAGGTTAGATATTCCCGAGTAGAAGTGGGAGTGTATCACTATGGACTTTGTTGTTGGACTCCCACGGACTCAGAGAAGGTTCGATGCAGTTTGGGTCATTGTGGACAGGCTGACTAAGTTAGCTCATGTTATTCCTGTGGCAGTTACCTATTCCTCGGAGCGGTTGGCAGAGATTTATAATCGTGAGATCGTCCGTCTTCACGATGTGCCCGTGTCTATCATTTCTGATCGAGGTACACAGTTTACCTCGCACTTTTGGAGGGCAGTTCAGCGTGAGTTGGGTACGCGGGTTGAGTTGAGCACAACATTTCATCCTCAGACAGACGAGCAGTCTGAGCGTAATATTCAGATCTTGGAGGATATGCTCCGCGCCTGTGTTATTGACTTTGGAGGTTCTTGGGATCAGTTTTTGCCGTTAGCGGAGTTTGCCTACAATAACAGCTATCAGTCGAGCATTCAGATGGCTCCCTATGAGGCATTATATGGTAGACGGTGTAGGTCACCAGTTGGGTGGTTCGAGCCAGGGGAGGCTTGGTTATTGGGTACAGATTTAGTTCAGGAGGCCTTGGACAAGGTCAAGATTATACAGGATCGACTTCGTACAGCTCAGTCCAGGCAAAAGAGTTATGCTGACCGTAAAGTTCGTGATATTGCATTCATGGTTGGAGAAAGAATATTGCTTCGGGTATCGCCCATGAAGGGTGTTATGAGATTTGGGAAGAAGGGCAAGTTGAGCCCTAGGTATATCGGGCCATTTGAGATCCTCGAGAGAGTGAGGGAGGTAGCTTATAGACTTGCGTTGCCTCCAGGGTTATCCTCAGTTCATCCGGTATTCCATGTGTCTATGCTCCGGAAATATCATGGTGACCCGTCCCACGTGTTAGATTTCAGCTCTGTCCAGTTGGACAAGGATTTGACTTACGAGGAGGAGCCGGTGGCCATTCTAGACCGGCAGGTTCGTCAGTTGAGGTCAAAGAGTTACCCTTCAGTTCGAGTGCAGTGGAGAGGTCAGCCTATTGAGGCAGCTACTTGGGAGTCCGAGTCCGATATGCGGAGTAGATATCCCCACCTTTTCACCAGCCCAGGTATTTTTCTATGTCCGTTTGAGGACGAACGGTTGTTTTAGAGGTGGAGAATGTGATGACCCAAAAGGTCATCTTATGTTTTTTGAACTCGAATCGGCTCTCTTAAGACTTAAAATCTCATTTTTACCCTCCTCGATTTGCATGCGCAGTCCAGGCAGGTTTCCGGAAAGCTTTTATGTTGAAAACAAATGAAAATAAGAATTTTTGCCTTAAAAGTTAATTTTAGTTGACTTTGGTCAATATTTTTGGTAAACGGGCCCGGATCCATGCTTTGACGGTCCCGGTGGGTCCGTATCGAATTATGGGACCTGGGCGTATGCCCGGAATCGAATTTGGAGGTCCCTAGCTTGAGTTATGAATTTTTGATGGAAATTAAAAGTTTAAAAATTATTTGTTTTTAAGAATTGATTGATATTTGGCATTGTTAGTATCGGGTCCGTATTTTGGTCCCGTAGCCCGGTACAGGTTCATTACGATATTTAAGACATGTCTGTGAAATTTGGTGAGAAACGAAGTTGATTTATCGTGATTCGGACGTCCAGTTGAGAAGTTATGGCTTTTAAAGTGTTCTTGAGAATTTAATTTGAATTGGTGCTAAATTTAGAGTTCTAGGTGTTATTTTGGCGATTTGATCGCGCGAGCAAATTCGTATGATGTTTTTAGACTTGTGTGCATGTTTGGTTTGGAGCCCCGAGGGCTCGGGTGTGTTTCGGATAGGCCATGGGATGTTTTGGACTTTGAAAATCTGGTTTTTCTGCAGAATCTGTGTTCTGGCATGTCCTTCTTCGCGTTCGCGAAGGTACTCTCGCGAACGCGAAGAGTAATCCGGTGAGGCTGAGAATCCTTCTTCGCGAATGTGACGGCCTGGTCGCGAACGCGAAGTGATGGGGGATTTACCCTTCGCGAACGCCAAGGCTTGGCAGCCAGTACCCTTCAGGAACACAACAGTGGCCTCGCGAACGCGATGCACACTCTCTCCCAGTGCATAAAATAGAATCAAACACGGGTTTAAGCCATTTCTTCACCATATTTCCAAGAACCAAACGGGTAGAGGTGATTTTCAAGAGTCATTTTCTTCCCCAAAGTATTGGTAACTGATTCTAAACAATTCTCTTTCAATTACCCATTACATTCCTTGAATTATCAACCAAAAATCTAGAATTTTTATGGTAGAATTAGGGATTAGGGTAGAAAATCGGGATTTCGGGAATTTGGGGATTTAGACCTCAATTTGAGGTCGGATTCCAACACTAATTACATATTCGGGCTCTGGGTGAATGGGTAAAGGGATTTTGGTCCGAACCTCGGGTTTTTACCAAGCGGGCCCGGGGTCGATTTTTCTACTTTTTGGAGAAAAATTTGAAAAATTTAATTTATGCAATATAATTGATTCCTTTAGCAATATTTGATATTATTGAGTCATTTTTGAATAGATACGAGTGGTTTGGAGGTGAATTCCAAAGGAGAGGTTGTGATTGAGGATTTAAGTGGCCTTCGGAGCGAGGTAAGTGTTGTGTCTAACCCTGACTTGAGGGAATTAGGAACCTTAGAGTAATTGCTAAGTGAAATTCATGTGAGCGGAGTATATGTGAGGTGACGAGTACTTATGCGCCGCTAATTTACCTGTTTTTCCATGGTTCTCTGTTTTTCTGACATTGTCTCATTCCTATGCCAAATTACTACGTGTTATACTAGTGTTATCCAAATTATCATTCTTATTATGTTTACGGATTTTCTGGTGATAATTGAGTTTTTATTTCAAGTTGAGATTGATATTATGGAACCAAATGTTGAAGTACGGTTTGTACTTGTTATTTTATCTCCATGTTGTTATTTATGCATTGCATTATGGTAAGGGAGAGTGTTAATGCATGAAGGGTGATGCCGTGCCATATTGTGAGTGTTAATGCACGAAGGGTGATGCTGTGCCATATTGTGAGTATTAATGCACGAAGGGTGATGTCATGCCATGGTATGAGAGTAAAAGCACGAAGGGTGATGCCGTGTCATTTCTATTAATTTTATGGTGAGATTGAGATTAAAAGCACAAAGGGTGATGTCGTGCACTTTTCCTTACTGTATTCACTATTCCTGTTGATTCATGGTATATTGACTGCTCCGGTGATCATTATGTTGTAGTTCTTTATCTTGTATTCCCCTCAGTATGTTTTCCCTTCCCGACATTTCCTGTTTAGTTCTTCATTCCTGTTATTTGCGTATACACTGTTAAATTGTACAGGTTGATTGTAGGTGCCTTGCCTTAGCCTCGTCACTACTTCGTTGAGGTTAGGCTCGACACTTACCAGTACATTGGGTCGGTTGTACTGAAGTTGCACTCTGCACTTTCTGTGTAGATTTTGATACCGGCTCTGGTTGATCGAGATTTTGCTATTGATCCGCTATCTGGAGACTCAAGGTAGATCTGTCGGTGTCCACAGACCTTGAAGTCCCCGTCTATCATTTGTGCTCTACTGTTTCTTTTATTCATACAGTTGTATTTCTTTCAGACTATTACTTGTAGTAAATTCTAGAATGCACGTAAATTGTGACTCCAGATCCGGGTGGTAGTAATTAATACAGTTTTTATGATATTTCGCACTTATTATATTTCATTTTAGTTAATTATTGTTACCTAATGAATGAAAATAAGGAATTTGTTTAATGATTCTCTAACGTTGGCTTGCCTGACAAGTGAAATGTTAGGCGTCATCACGGTCCCGTCGGTGGAAAATTTTGGGTCGTGACATTTAGCCACTCTTGATAATATCAACAATTTCAGAAGTGTTGGATAGTTGAAAATACTAAGAAAAGATGAAGAAAACTGAGATATACTCGCTCCCGAATGTTTCTGTATTTTTCCTTCAAAGTGGCGCCTCCCCTCTAAAAATAGGCTTAGTCTTGCTTTTACACGCGTAGGGTAGGTCTTGGGCCGAAATAACCTTGTCTTGGGCAACGTTGAAGAAATTCCCGTCACCAGCGTCCAGGGCAACGTGGGGCGCTAGCCCTGGCGCTGGCCCTTTGAACATTTTGTAAACGGCGCCACAGGTGGCGTGGGGAGCTGCCTATGGCGCTGGAAATCCACCTTTTTTATTTTTTTCTCCGTTTTGGCTCTAATCTCGCACCTTTCGCCCCCTATTGCCTTCGGATGATTCCTACATATAAAAATACCATGAATTAACATAAATCAATACATTTTACATCTGAAATCCATGAAATATGAGTAAAACATGAGGCGATATATATATATATATATACCATATATATATCACGCACATGTATTTATGAGTATAGATAGATATATCTGGAATATGGAGTAACACACACACACATATATGGGATAAAAACGGATATACATAGTGATATATACAATAATTTCTCCCATGGTATTAGAGCTTTAGTTCTATCGCTGCACAAAATACCATCGACTTTGGGAAGAAACAAATACTTAATGTACATCTTTGTCTGGTGGCCACAGGGTTGTCTGCGTTAACATCCTTTTTTGTCAATGTTGTGCAAGAACTAACACTACCACAAGGTAGATCAGCCTCTGGTGAGCAAAGCATCAAAATGAGCTCCGACAACCGAGTCAGTTATTTTGTATATTTCGAGCCCTGATTTCTCCTTTGATGTTTTTCATGTACTTGATTGTTGTTTTGTGACTTGCGAGGATGGTTGGTTTGGTTCCGGGAAGATTTCAGAGTGAATTGAAACACTTAGTTCTATTTTTGGAAGGTTAAGTTATAAGAGTTGATCAATGTTTGACTTTTACGAAAATGACCCCGGATTCGTATTTTGATAGTTCCAATAGGTTTGTATGATAATTTTAAACTTAGGCATATGTTTGAATTTATACTTTGAGGTTCTTGGAATGATTTAGCTTTATTTGCCGAAAGTTGACAATTTGAACGTTTGAAAAGTTCATAAGTTTGACCGTGAGTTGACTTTGATGATATCGGGTTCAGATTATTATTCCTGGACTTGGAATAGGTCTATTTTATCATTTGGGACTTGTGGGGATGTTCCAGGACTTGGTTTGGTATGAATCAGACGTTTGATTTTGAATATTTAGAGTTCATGAACTTGAAGGCTTGCATGATGTGTTTTGGTGTTTGATTCTTGGTTATGGATATTATTTGATATTTTGAGCTTACCAGCGAGTTTGTATGAGGTATACTCACTAGTGTTGATATTTGGTGTGGGGCCCGAGGATCTTGGTGAGCTTCAGAGGAGTATTGGATTGATTTTGGGAAGTTGAGGATTTTTCTGGTGCTGCATACCTCGCATTTGCGATGGTCTGTTTGCATTTTCGAAGGTTCGCAATTGCGTATTGTTGATCGCATTTCCAATTTTGGCTGGGAAAGCTAGCTTCACATTTGTGAAGCTGGTGTCGCGGTTGCGATATTCCCATTTGCAAAGGGGAGTCCGCATTTGCGATGACTGCTGCTCAGGGGCCATGTTCACATTTGCGAGCGCTTCTTCGCAATTGTGAGGGTCACATTTGCGAAATTCTTGGCACAAATGCGATATCTGCAGCTAGTTTTAGTGAGCCAATTTCTAGACTTAGACCTATTATCTCATATATTAAATCCTACACTTGGAGAGGGACGATTTTTGAAGAGGATTTTCACACAAGGCAAGAGGGTAAGTGATTTCTACTTGATTTTGACATTATATCTTGTTTTTTCATGGATTATTACCCTAGATTATGAGATTTTGTAGAGAAATTTTGGGGGGGTTTTACTATATTTTGAAAAACTCAAAAATTGGAAATTTGGAAGTCGATTTGGACTCGATTTTGGAATCTAGGCCCGTGGTTGACTTTTGTTGACTTTTTGAGAATGGAGTAACTATTGAAACTTTATTATTTAAAATTTATTCCTATAATATTATTTGATGTTATTAAGTTGTTTTGGCTATGTTTTGAGCCAGACCGAGGTGCGTTTTAAGGGAAAGGTTATTTTTGAGGGTTGATTTTGGCTTATTAAAGTAAGTATCTTGCCTAATTTTGTGGGGAAAATACAATTTGGCCTTATTTACCTAATTGTGCTATGTGTAAAGCGGTGTGTACGCGGGGTGACGAGCGTGTACATGGATACTATGTGTGTGTAATGACCCGGCCGGTCGTTTTGAGAATCTAAGTCTCGTTCGGCGGCATAAGGTCTTGAGCAGCTTCGTATTATGTGTATTTACTTATGTGCGTGGTCGAGTTCAGTTACCGGATGATTCAGAGTCAAATCAGAAGAAGGATTCTAGTTTTGGAAGCTTAAGCGGTAAGAGTTGACCGGAATTTGACTTTTGTGCAAACGACTCAGGAATGGGTTTTGGATAATTTCAACAGATTCGTATGGTGATTTTGGACTTAGACGTGCATCCAGATTTGGATTTGGAGGTCCATAGGGTGATTTGAAGCATTTAGGCGAAAGTTGGAAAAGTTGAAGTTTGGAAGGTGGAGAGGTTTGACCAATAGTTGACTTTGGTGATATCGTGGTCGGAATGTGATTCCGAGAGTTGGAACAACTCTGTTATGTTATTTGGGCCTTGCCTGCAAAATTCGACGTCATTCTGGGTTGATTTGATAGGTTTCGGCACGAGTTTTTGAAGTTGGAAGATTTGAAAGTTCATAAGTTCGATTCTTGGCGCGATTTGTAGTTTCGGCATTATTTGATATGATTTGAGACCTCGAGCGAATTCTTGTTAGGTTATTGAACCTGTTGGTATGTTTAGACGGGGTCCCGGGGACCTCAGGTGAGTTTCGAATGGGCTACGGGCCATTTCCTCCTTTTTTTGGATTGTTGTTTTCTGTCATGTGGTTTCCTTAATCGCGTCCGCGTCACTTCCTCTGTGTTCGCGTAGTATAATTTTGGAGGATGAATTATTTGCTCTCTGTGTTCGCATAACTCCTTCCGCGATCGGGGAAGCCTGCCTTCCCCTTCTTCGCGTTCGCATCCGCTCCATCGCGTTCGCGTATTAGAAACTAGGAACTGGGAGCTGGTGACCATTTCCTCTACGCGTTCGCACTGTTCTATCCGCGAACGCGTAAGCATTTTTTCTCCTCCTTCGTGTTCGTGTGCCGCTTCACGTATTCGCGTATCCCAGTTCCTGGGCTATTATTTTCCTTCTTCGCGATCGCACATGCTTGTTCGCGATCGCACAACACCAATTCCCGGCAGTAGCCATTTCCTCTTTGCGATCGCAACTCCTCTTCCGTGATCGCGATGTACAAATACCTGGGCAGAATATAAAGTTCTCTATTCCGAGTGTTAGCCATTTTTAACATTGTTTTTGGAGTTCTAGAGCTCGGTTTTGAGCGATTCTTTGTGGGTTTTTCAAGCAAATCGATTGGATAAGTGTTCTTCACCTAGAATTTATTATATTCCATGATTTCATCTTTATTTTTATTATTTAATTTGTGTTTTGAGTTGAGGAAAATGGAGGTTTTTGAAGAAAATTTTCAAAATGAAAAATCATGATTTGAGGGACAGAATTTGATAATTTTAGTATGGTTGAACTCGTATCGGAATGGGTGTTCGGGTTTTGTGAAATTTATCGGGTTCCGAGGTGCGGGCCCGGGGATCGACTTTTGGGTCGATTTTTAGATTTTGATAAAGATTGAGGCTTTATGATCCGGAATAGTTTCTTATGAGTTTTGTTTTTGCTTTGAAGTTATTTTGGTTAGATTTGAGCCGTCCGGAGGCCATTTCACCTGAGAAGTTCATTTTTGAGTATCGGTCTGTCTTCTTTGAGGTAAGTATCTTGCCTAACTTCGTGTGGGGGGAACTACCCCTTAGGATTTGAGTCTCTATGCTAATTGTAGTCCGTGTACGCGAGGTGACGAGTACGTGCTCGGACTTATTTGTGAAAAGTTGGCCTTTTATGGTTCTTAGGTTCTTGTATTTACTGAATATGCAGTTGTTTTGTTATGAATATGTTTCTTAATTACTGGATTCACCTCTACCTACTTTAATTAGAGTTAATTGCTTCATGACCCACTCTTGTTGTTTATTTGATTCATTTGTGCCTTAACTGAAATTGTTATCTCTTCTATTGTCATGTTATCTTTCCCCTAACTAATTATCTTTATTTGAAGTTATAATTATCTCTTTTGTAATTGTTCATCCTTAATTGAGACTATGATTATCTTTCTACTACTTATCCTTAATTGAATTTGTTGTGTCTCTTTCATAATTGCCCGACCTTAAAAAAACATTAGATATCCTATATCTTTGTTGACTTGTTCTTATTTGGAATCATTCGACTTGTGTTAGCTCCCTTGTTGTTGAACTGTACATTGCGGGCCGTTATTACATATTATTTCCTTCCTTGTTGAGTTGTTCTTATTATGACTAATATTCCCTATTGTGACTACTCCTTGTGAACTTGTTCTTACGTTTCTTTGAGTTCTAGAATTTTTGAGTTGATTTATTTGTCGTACCCTTGTATTAGTGTTATTGTTGTTGTTGTACGTGTTGTTGTGATGCACGAGGTTTCTGCCGTGCGGTTGTTGTTATGGGGTTGCACGAGGTTTTTGTCGTGCTATTGTTACTACTGATATTTGCACATGCGGCGTGACAAGGCGGGCTATATATATGTGGGTTGCACATGTGGCGAGACAAGATGGGACCATTATTATGCACGTGTGGCGAGACAAGGCGGGCATTCACTTTACTATTGCACACGTGGCTAGACAAGGTGGACTATGTCAGGGATTGATTTGTGATGACTTGTGATAGCCCGGGGGAATTCTTGTTGTTTATATTTGTGTAGTGGTGCACTTACCTGTATGAGTTCTATCTTAGGGAAAATTGTGGGAAAACATTCTACGTGCTGTCCATTCCTTTTTCTTCTATACTTACTAGCTGGCATAAACTATGTTAGAACACTTGCACAAACATACACGTAGTTAAGCACTCTTATCGGTTAAAGAGGATTCTTGATATTGTTGAGTATAGATGTAAATCCTTGTTTAATTGCTTTCTATGTGAGAATGGCTCTATTTGGCACGTGAGTCGTCAGTGCGGTTATAAATTGTAATGAGAGCACAGGATGCTAAGTGTTTGGGTTCAGGAATTGGGACCCGTGAGTTGTGAATATTCTGAGGTTCTCTTTTAACTTTAAAGAACTCACAACTCATCAACAACATTATATAAGTGATCTCCACTACAACACTTTTGATGAAGAACTTAGATGGTTTGGCCTTGGATTTGTGTATGAGCCTTTAGGATATGCTTAGATAGAATTTAGAGGTACTTGGAGGTCTGGTTTGGTCGAATGTGAGGCTTAGAGACTAATACCACCACTTTATATAACAAGATAAGCCTTCACCGACTTGTGGGTCCCAAAGGGTGTTGCTTGCGTAGTCTCGCGAAAACGCGAATATCTCTCTACTCCGACGTCATATCAACGAACTGTTTAAGCATTTGGAAACCAGACTCGTAGCTATTAAATTAGGTGGGTGGATCACCCTATAAAGCCAAGTACATTGAGATAAAAGATCAATAACATTAGACCCAAAATTTCAGTAAAAATTATGAATGTAACTTGCGACAACTTTTGCCATCTTTTGTTTTACAACTCGCTTGACTTCAAAACTTAACATATGGCTATTATACAATTAAAATACCTCATAATATGACATTCTTAGTATGTTAATAACCCCTAGTCTTACCCAAAGGTATGTGATAATATTCCCAACTTGTCGGCTTTCGACGAAACTTATTTTCTTCGACTCATTCAACTTCTAACCTCTTGGTACTAGCTGATCATGATATTAAACCTTTGTAAACTCAAAGGTAATATGATTAATTTAATTTGTATAATATCAAGGATGATCTCATTTTCGAGCTTATGTCAATTGACTTACAACATACTTGACGTATGAAAATGCGGGATGTAACATCATTCCTTCCTTTGGAAAATTCGTCCTCGAATGTTGAACTGATGCGCTTACTAGCCATATATATCTTATATGCTCATAAGAATGCTTTAGTAAAGTTTGTGCCATCTAAGAAACTGTTCTGTAAACCAATTCAGATCTCAAGGCATTCCCCTCTTTAGGCTTCTTCCATTAAGTAGAACCGACCTTGCACATCCGGTATGTACAATCTGATAGGACCTCAAACTGGGCCACGTTATCTAGAACGCTTTCTACTAATGCTATTACCTGTTGTATTAGCCCTCTGGCTAACCATAGTCTTTCTCATTGAAATCATATTTGTGTCAATAACAAACGTAAGTCCCGACTCAACTCAGTTGACTCAGCTCTACGGCACAATTTGGATTTGAAAGAATGGTAATAAGATCCTAAATCTCATGTAGCTCCCTCTTTATATAATGTGGTGCACAACACATCCATAAACAAGACTACTAGACATGGCTTTGTTGGAACGACCCGGACGGTCATTTCGTATATTTGTCATGCCCTAAAACTAGATGACTGGCACTCGATACTCTACCAACCCGAGTCAACAATACCATAAATTAATACTCATCTATATGCCTAACAGGGGAATGCGAAAGCCTCTTCAGATATAATCATTTTAAGAAATAAAACAAAATATGAATAATGTCTTTAAGTAAACATTTTCATTTAAAAGAAACTTCATAAATATAAAATAAAGTTTCAGTCATGCATGCCATATGAGCAGCCATAGGATTACAACCCAAAAATAAATACTACTATTGTTTATAGAATCTCTATGAAACGGAATGAAATAGTCAACCAAGGCTGTCACGACCCCAAATCCATCTAGTCGTGATGGCACCTAACCCAACTCGTCAGGTAAGTCCATTAACAACTATCCAATTTAAATGAGTTTTATTAAGAAAAGAAATGAAAATACAACTGCTTTTATACAAGAATTTCCCAAGGAATGGTAGTACAAATCATGAGCTTCTAAGATTAGAATTTACAAAGCTGGTATGAAATAAATACATTATCTATTCGAAATGTACATAAATAGATTTTTATAAATCTAAGGCTACCATGAACAAGAGGCAGCTACAACCGGAACACGTGTACGTTTTCAAATCCAACTCCCATCGATCACAGCAACATCAGCATCCAACATTTGCACGCAAGGTGCAAAAGTGTAGTATGAGTACAACCGACCCCATTTCTCAATAATTAACAAACCTAACCTTAGGTTGAAAGTAGTGACGAGCTGGAACACAGGTCGGGGTCCAACGCCCATAGCCAACAATATTTCATAACAACATAATGGAAGTAATAAAAGAAGTAGCTCAGAGATAAAATGCTCAGCTCGTTCACAGTTCCAGAAAATAGACTCGCTTTTAAAGTATATTAGTGAAAACCCAAATTCTTTACCGAAATCACCAAATTTATGAGAAAGTTTAAAAACTGTGATTTTTTTCCCAAAATCTTTTCAACAACAGATAAGATGTTACATTATCAAATGGCATGAGGAAAATACATCTCTATACCTACATGTCAATATGCAGGTGAAATCATGAATGACACCAAAACCGGAGTGGCAGAAAGAAATGCATTTCTATGCATGTATCTCAAGTATGCATGTCAAATGCAATGTTTCTCAATGATGAACTCATGTACTCACACTCTCAGAGTACTCGATCTCACTGTCTCACACTTTCCACTCATCATGCTCTATCACTCGACACGCTCAGTCACTCAGTACTGTATATGGCCAATTTAACCCAGGGTTGATCCATCCCAAATATATATATATATATATATATATATCAACTGACAGTCAGTCACTCAGTACTGTATAAGGCCAATCCAGCCCGGGGAAGATCCATCCCCAAATATAAATGCTTCGGGCAAGATCCATGCCAAGGGAATATCCATCCCCAAATATAAATGCTTCGGGCAAGATCCATGCCTAGGGAAGATCCATCCCTCAATATAATCAACTGCGCTCTCTGGGGTGTGTACAGACTCTGTAGGGGCTCCTTCAGCCCAAGCGCCATAATAAGCCAGATCCAGGCATAAATCAATATAACATGTTGTGGCGTGCGGCTCGATCCCATAATATCACTCACAATCAGGCCCTCGGCCTCACTCAGTCATCAATCTCTCCAGTCTCTCGGGCTCACAATGTCATGAAATTAGCCCAAAAATGATGATATGATGTGTCAATATATAGTCACAGAGACTGAGATATGATATGAAATGAATGAACATGACTGAGTATGAAATTGCAATATAAGCAAATAACTCAACAGCAAAAATGACCTCAGTGGGTCCCAACAGAATAAGCATGTAGCCTAGACATAGTTTCTTTCGTGGATCACATCTCAATAGCTCTAGTACATAGAGATTTCATGGTTACAGATAAGATCCGGTAACTACACAATACCACAGAAATAACGGAGTCACAATTCACTCGGTGCATGCCCACACGCCCGTCACCTAGCATGTGCGTCACCTCAACACCAAACTCATAACACGTAATTCGGGGTTTCATACCCTCAAGACCAAGTTTAGAAGTGTTACTTACCTCGAACAAGCCAAATCCAATACCGCGCAAGCCAAGCAATGCTCCAAATATTCCCATCTCGCGCGTACCGACCTCTGAATGGCTCAAAACTAGCCAAACGCAACTCAAATACATCAATTAATGCCAAAGGAAACAAACCCATTCAATAAAGGTCAAATCTTTAATCAAAAGCCCAAAATCAACCCAAAAGTCCAATCTGGGCCCGTGCCTCGAAACTTAATGAAACTTACAAAATCTAACAACTCATTCAATTACAGTCCAACCATACTAGTTTCACTCAAATTTTCTATTTAAAACTCATAATCCAATTACAAACAATGAAGATACAATCCAATGAGTGTAGAACACTTACTCCAAACCTTGTGATAACATTTGCCTCCCAAATCGCCTCAATCTGAGTCCCACATCTCAAAATATGATAAAAGAACCCAAAACTCCGATATATAGCTTCTGCCCAGCATTTTTGCTTTTGCGAATAAAGGGCCGCTTATGCAGCGTCGCTTTTGCGACAAAATTCCCGCTTCTGCGAAAAACCCTGGAGTTCTGATCTTCCGCACCTGCGCAAAAGGCACCGCTTCTGCTCAAGCGCATGTGCGAGACAAGACACGCTTATGTGCACTCAACCGCTTCTGCGATCACAGTTTCCGCTTCTGCGCACACGTAGGTGTGCTTCTTCTTCCGCATCTGCGATGATCCCCAGCCAAGCTTCTTTCGCTTTAGCGACCAACTGTCAGCATCTTCAGACTCACATCTGCGTCCATTCTTCCGCAGATGCGGAAACACCAGAACCAGCAGCCTTAGCCAAATACAATATGTAATGCAATGGTCCGAACCTCGTCCGAAACTCACCCGAGCCCCTCGGGACCCCGTCCAAATATACCAATAAGACCATAACATACCCTGGACCTACTCGAGGCCTCAAATCACACATTACAACATCGAAACAATGAATCGCACCTCAAATCAAACTTAAATGAACTTTCAACTTCCAAAACTCGTGCTGAAACATATCAAATCAACTCGGAATGAACTCAAATTTTGCACACAAGTCCCAAATGACATAATGAAATTATTCCAATTCCCGGAACCACAATCCGAATCCAATATCATCAAAGTCAGCTCGCGGTCAAACTTATGAACTTTTCAAACCTTCAGATTTTCAACTTTCGCCAATTAGCGTCGAATCCTTCTAGGAATATCCAAATGCAAATCCGGGAATACTCCCAAGTCAAATCACCACCCGGACCTAACGGAGCCCTCAAAACTTCGTTCCGAGGTCAAATTCTCAAAAGTCAAACTTGGTCAACTTTTCCAACTTAAAGCTTAAATCATGAAATTCATTTTTCTAAATCGATTTCGAATAACTTGAAAACCAAAACCAATGATTCATATAAGTCATAATACATCATAAAGAGCAACTCGTGCCCTCAAACTACCGAGCAAAGTGTAAATGCTCGAAATGACCGGTCGGGTTGTTACATCCTCCCCTACTTACACATACGTTCATCCTCGAACGTGCCAAGAGTCATTCCAAATCCATCAAATCGCCGTGTAACCTTACCATGCACATACCCAGGGGTGATCCCACGTCACCCTATTCCATATAGGCCTGAAAACGCAACATAACTTAAGATCATTACTTCAACCTTAGCCCGTAAACCATAGAATCCAATTCCCAACATCCGAAATTTTCATAAGATCTGAATCTCGCATCTACACACTGTATAAGTATGAACAAGCTGTATTAAGCCATAATCATAACCCAAGATGAAATTACATGATATACCACATAACTCAAATATTCATAGCAATAATTCTTACCACAATAACTGCTCGAAGCAAACCCGGTACCGGTAATAAACCTCATATCAAACAAAACCTCATTCTAAAACCTTCGTACACTGCCAATGATGGAAGAAACACGTCGAAACTCATAAGCACTTAACATATCAACAAGCCATGGAGCTCTCTCTCCTTCGACAAGAACTAAAGCCAAATTTCTAAGCCGATCAACGATATTATCCTTGCAAATATCCCACAAAAAAATCCGATAGCACCCATTCTTGGTCCAATGACCTTACTTTATCAAATACAGCCGCCCTACTGACATGTCACACCAATTCAACCTAGAGCCACAAACCGTGCAATCCGTGTACCAATAAGCAACAATTCAAATGTACCCAAAAAATGGAAAATGACTCAAACGAGAGAACCATCCCGCAAGTTCAACAAGTACCACCACAATCGCAATGCTACAAAGCCATCGTACATAGTAGAACCGAGACACATAAATCTAACATGAAGGATCATATCTCAACATAACTCCGCTGCAATGTGTGACCTCATCCAACAGTGGTCCATATGAAATACCTCAAGCCACCATACTCAAAATCAACAACCACGTGCAATTTGACGCTTAGTACCAAAAGTGCATGACCGTAACCACCGAGAAGCAAAATACACCATGCATCATAACCGTATAAAGGCCATATCCAAGGCGCAATCAACCATTTCGCACCTTAACAACCATTCCGCTCGAATCCCGCTATAAGGCCCTGACCAGAACCGCGCCATATGTCCATATAACTAACAAATCACAACCCTTCGTAGCATAGAGGATCAACACACAGATCATATTAGAACACGAATAAGCTCCACTCTAATTGAATGGCACATCCCTCGACAATAGCAGTACAGAGTCAACCAATCCGATCCGATATAGAATACACATCCTCATTGGGCCTACCGATGGACCCCAAATCAACTCTAGTCACCCCAAACAATAGATAAATAACCCTTCGAAAGTCCACAATGACCGGATCATAACACACACTATTCTTTGGCTAGACTTGGCCACATTTTTCATAGTCCACAACCACGAGACAATTTGCTCCTGAGAATCTCCTAGTCTCCAAATTCGTAGAACACACAAATCACTATATCTGGTCCCAACTCCACCGCCCGAATGTCTAACACACCTATCATACACGATCACCCCACAACGAATACTTCTATAATTCTTCCGTGCTACATAGGAAAATCTGAATATCAGTTGTCGATCAACCAGGCGAGTATCGTAATACCCAATGAAGTATCCATAAATCAATACTTAGTGAGCCTTCTGAAATGCACACCCTTCTCAGGAATTACCAAGCAGTTATAACATTCATCTATATATCTGAATCTGTCCATGCTGTCCAAAATTTATGACCTTCCCTCCAATTATGAACTGTGACCTTGCACATGCAAAACTCAATCCTACACAACACACCGCATCTATCATGCCATCATATGAAACATATGAGAATCTCATAATCAACTCTAAGTCACAAGCAGAATACATACTCGATCAGTCAGAAACCTTCAATTTGATCTCATTCAGGAGAAAATCACCATACGGAACATGCTCCTTATGCCGGTAGGAAATAACCATCCTAAGCCATGATATAAACCACCGATAACTCTTCGAAACTCATTTGCCCATAACCAGACCATCAGAATTGAGTCTCTCTAACTCAACCAAGCCACGCCGGTCGCCAAACCAAAGAGTATTACCACAAAACACCCGTAGAGACTCACCACATCGTAAGTACCCAAAGAACTGATTGTATCCATTACTGTGCTAATCCAACGCATTATCAAGCTGTCATATTTCTCCGAGTTTCTTCTGAATTACCTTCTAGTTTATACTTCTCCTTGCCAGAACACCACGATCTTTAACCAAAACTCACCCCACGGGATCCTAGAATAAAATCACACAGCCCTAAGGCCTAAAAGCCGCCGTATTCCCCCTTAAGCACCCCAAAAGTACCACAACCGAGACACCCACTATGAAGAGACCTTCTGTGAGTCTAGAGTCGTTTCCTTCACATTTATGATACTGAAATGTGGAATCCATAATGATATAGAAATGCCACAAGTCTCGACACCATCCAACTTAAATCTCATATTCTAGCCATATATAAATCCTCAAAATTCTCAATTGCTACATATAAATCTTGAATCTATTAGAACCTTCTTGAGAATTGTCCACTCTGCTCAAATCTCAATTGCGCCGACCAAATGGGCCAAACGACACGTGCCTCATTAGCTCAACAACACCAAAAGAAGTAACTCACACATCTAAGAAACCGAGTGAATCACTACTCTATGCACACTCCATCCATCATGAATAAAAAACTCAAATCATCCCATGATTTCCATATACCCATAGAGTGTAATACAACCCGTATCCAGAAATTCCCTTACTCGAGTCATCCTCGATCTCAACCTCTGTAGGTCATAACTGATTCATAAATATACCTCAAACCGAAACCAATACAGCACATAATTGTGCAATCCAATCATCGATAGTAGACTCCCCCACTTGTCTCAGAGCCTGGGAATAAAACATCTGACATCTTACAATAACCCTACCCTATTACTGCCATAATCCCGCACCGAAGTTCAACTCAGTTCTTCATAAGCTCAAGTAACACAACCATCTAATACCTCAAATTACCTACAAATCCCTCATTTATCCTCGTGACGGTTAGGTCAATTGTTACGACCGATCCAAACTAAAATCGCACAAACATAACCCACTGGTAGAAAACAGAGCCTCCACATAACATCATAAAAATCGCACATCCGTAGATTACCTCACAGGT
>AWOL01S0023341.1:15590-40560 GCA_000715115.1 Nicotiana otophora | reverse complement strand
TAATAGTAGCTACGCACGGACTCTCGTCACCTCGTGCATACGTAGCCCCCATAATTAGCAACATGTAACGACCCGACCGGTCGTTTTGAGAATTAGAGCCCCGATCCCCTAATATCTGTTTTCCCCACATTTGTTTATGCTTTTGGGATTTGCCAGCGTGATTGGTTATGGAATTCGGGGAGTTTTGGGATACTTAGTCCCTAGTTATGAGTTTAAGCCTTAGAAATCACACTGTAGTCGGAACTGTGTAAAGACGGATCCAAAATAGAATTTTGTTGACTCTATTAGCTTCGTTGAGTGATTTGGAGCTTACGAGCACGTCCAGAATGTGTTTTGGAGGTCTGTAGTAGATTTAAGCTTGAATTGGTGGAAGTTAGATTTTTGGCGATCTCGGCCGATAGTGGAATTTTTTATATCGCACTCGGAATGGATTTCCAAAAGTGGTTGTAGGTTTGTAGTGTCATTTGTGACCTGTGTGTAAAATGTGAGGTCATTCGGACTAGATTTGACGTGGTTCAGCGTCGTTTGTAGAATTTGGAAAATTCTAAGTTTTTAGGCTTGAATCCGTGCTTAATTCATGATTTTGGTGTTGTTCGATGTAGTTTTAAGGCTCGACTAAGTTTGTATGGTGTTATAGGATTAGTTGGTAGGTTTGGTTGAGGTCCTGGGGGCCTCGGGTGTGTTTTGGATGCTTAACGGAATGAAATTAGACTTAGGAAAAAGATCTACTGGCTTTGCTGGTTCTGGTTTTTCGCACCTGCGGAAGGGAGGCCGCAGGTGCGAGAGCCGCAGGTGCGAGTGCCGCAGGTGCGAGTGCCGCAGGTGCGGAGGGAGTGCGCAGACGCGGAATTGGTGGGGCTGGTGATGAAGCACAGGTGCGCAAGTTTGACCACTCCTGCGAGCCCGCAGGTGCAAAGCATGGGCGCAGGTGCGGAGCCTAGCTGCTTTAATGAAATGCGCAGATGCGCCATTTGGACCGCAGGTGCGGTATCCACAGGTGCGAGAAACGGCCGCAGGTGCGAGGATCGTTGGGCAGAAAAGGGGATTTCGAGGGTTTGAAATTCTATAACACGAAATTCGATTTAGAGCTCGGTGGGAGACGATTTCTCGAGGGATTTTGAAGGAGAACTATTGGGTAACTAATTCTAACTCTATTTTGATCATAATACATTAATCTATTGTTGTTTTCCTCATCTAATTAAGGAGTTTGAGGGTAGAAGTTTGGAAATGTGGGAAAAAGGTTCCCCAATTGAAAATCTGAGATTTGAATGGGAATTTGATGTCGGATTTAGATGATTTTTGTTCTAGTGAACTCGTGAGTGAATGAGTGTTCATAATTTGTAATCTTTACCCGATTCCGAGACGTGGGCCCGGGGAGACTTTTGGGCATTTTTCCTAATTTCACGTTTTAGCTTCGAATTAATTAGTTAAATTAGTTACTTGTAGTTATATTTACATTATACAATTAATTTGAATAGATTCGGGCCATTTGGAGTCGGATACTCGTGGCAGGAACGTAATATCAAGTTGATTTGAGCGGTCGAGGTAAGTGGCTTGCCTAACCTTGTGTTGGGGACTTTCCCCTTAGGATGTTTGATATTAATTGAGTGGGGGCGTCGTGTACGTGAGATGACGAGTACGTATACAGGCTATTATTGCAAAAATCCTGTTTTTCCTTTCTAAATCATAAATTGTTTCCTCTTATTAAATTGTACTAATACGTTTAATTGTTTAGCTTAGATTAGAGAAGCATGCTTACGTGTTTTAACTGCCTATTTGACATTCTGTGCGCCATGATTAGTTAAGTCCCTATTTTCCTTATTTGTGTTCAGTGTAAAGTGTATAACTCGATGACATACCTATTATTTCATCTTGCATTGCATATTTAAATTGGGACTACGGACGTATTCCGGGAGATCCCCCAGCACTGCATATTTACTTTGGGACTACGGACGTATTCCGGGAGAACCCCTGTACTGCATATTCATTCAGAACTACGGGACGGTATCCCGGGAGATTCCACATTGTGTTTACCTTGTTCTAAGCCGAGGGTTCCCTTGACTGTTAAATGTTTCGAGAATTTTCTTTAACTGTTTACCGTAAAACTTACTTATATCTTTTACTGTTTAATTTATTATATTTACTCCGGTAGGGGCTTGACCTGACCTCATCACTACTCGACCGAGGTTAGTCTTGGCACTTATTGGGTACCATTGTGGTGTACTCATGCCATTTCCTTCACATGTTTTCGTGTGCAGATCCGGGTACGAACTATCAGCCTCGGGGTTAGTGCGTGTTGCTGATTCTAGGAGACTTCAAGGTACTTCTGCTTGCGTCCGCTGATCTTCGGAGTCTCCTTCTACTCCCTAGCCTAGAGACTTTCTTTATTATCTTCAGACTTTTGTATAGATATACATAGATTATAGCAGCTTGTGACTTAGTGATATTCCGGGTCTTGGAAAATCATTTTTTATATGCCGAGTGGTACTACATTTGGTTATTCACAATATGTTGTTTATCTTTAAAATGTTGTGTTTTCTTTACATTTAATTAATATATGTTCATTAATTCGAAATTCATCTATTAAATAAATTACCCTATCCAAAATGGTAAAATTCCAAAAATGCACCTCGGGCCCACGTGCCCGGATTCCGGAAATTTTTAGATGAAAACGTTACCCATAATCTCAAGAACTCAAATATATAATTTCTATCCAATTCCATAACCATTTTCGTGGTTAAAATCTCATTTTTATAAAAATCTATGTTTTTCACCTAAACCCTTGATTTCTAAGATTTACTAGTTATAATCTACCCATAATTTATGTATTTAACTCAAGGTGTGTAGAATTAACTTATCTCCAAGTTGCTACTTGAAATCCCCCTCTCAAAAGCTCTGAAATCACCCGGAAATGGAGGAAAAATGGGCTCTAAATGTCTGAGCCCCGATTTTTAACACATTCTGCCAAGCAGGGGTTTCGCACCTGCGGCTTTCGCACCTGCGGAAAAGCCTCGCAGGTGCAAACTTAGCTTGATGCCCAGTTTCCGCATCTGCGCTTTTCTTCTCGCACCTGCGCGTTCGCTGGTGCGCCCGAGATTCTGCACCTGCGATGGCAGGCCTCCCCTTCCCTTTTCGCTTCTGCGAATAAATGTCGCATCTGCGAGTGTCGCTCCTGCGAGCTTCTGCCTCACCTGCGAATGTCGCACATGCGGTTTGCCAAGCGCAGGTGCGATCGTATCAGAAGCAGAAGGCTTCAACTCTTCTTCAAAATTCCTAAAATCGATCCGAGCCTCGTCTGGTTTACACTCGGGGTCCCGCCCGAACATACCAACAGGTTTGAAATCATAAAACGGACTCGCTCGAACTCACGGAATGTGTAAAACAACATCAAATCTAAGAATCATACCTCAAACCAAATTGATTCAACTTAGAAATTTCAAATTCTTCAAACTTACTCTGAATGCGCCGAAATGTACTTATACTACTCGGAATGACACCAAATTTTACGTGCAAGTCTTAAATCACTATATGGAGCTATTCCCAGACTCAGAATTTCCAAACAGACTTCAATTACTCAAAAACCTACTCCAAACCAAATTTAAAGAACTTTAAACCTTCAAATAGTTAATTTTCACTATTAAGCGCCAAAATGCTCGCGGGTTATCCAAAACCCGATTCGAACATATGCCCAAGTCCAAAATCATCATATGAACCTATTGAAATCGTCAAATCCCGATTCCGAGGTTATTTTCTCAAAATGTTGACCGAAGTCAAACTTGCCTTTTAAGGCTAACTTAAGGAACCAAGTGCCCCGATTTTAACCCAAACACTTCCAAATCCCGAACCAACCATACCCGCAAGTCATAAATTATTAAAAACACATCCGGGGAGTTTTATTTAGGGGAACGAGGTTCTAAAAGTTGAAATGATCGGTTGGGTCGTTACAATAATAGCACGGCAGAAACCTTGTGCAAACACCCGAACAAAACTACCCAACAATATAACTTGCCAATGTCACATCTCATAAATTGCACCTCAAGTACTCAAAAATTACAATATAACACAGATTTGCACATCAAGTGCTCAAATATTATAATTTATCACAGATTGCACATCAAGTGCTCAAATGTTACAATTTATCACAGATTGCACATCAAGTGCTCAAATATTACATTTTTATCACATATTGCACATCAAGTGCTCAAATATTACAACTCGCCACAAATTCAACAATACATTATTTTCCACAACAAGGAGTCCATGGCTCGACCATAATGTGCACAAAATCTTAACAAATATATCCGGGAGTGAACAACTCAACAAAATAATATTTCACATAACAATCAAGGTGGCAATCACACCAAATCATCATATAAAAACAAATCCAACAAAACAAGGATTTAATAAGTGCCAATAATTTCCAATTTAATACATAAGGGCGTCTAAGGATTTATACCAATGTAATTTGCACATATAAATCAAGTACGTACTCGTCACCACGCGTACATGGTTTTTAATTACACAAATTGCATATAAGACTCAATGCCTAAGGGGTAATTTCCCCCACTCAAGGTTAGGCAAGATACTTACCTCAAACTGCGCTCAATCAGTCAAGTAGTACGCCTTTTTCCCCGATTTTCCGACTCTGATTGGCTCGAATCTAGTCATAATTAATTCAATTTAATAAATACAAATTGTAGAAATAAATTCCAAATGAAAATATAAAATTTTCTACAAAAATCCAAAATTTAACCCAAAAATCATCTGTGGGGCCCACATCTCGGAACCTGACAAAAGTTATAAAATATGAACATCCATTCAACCACGAGTTCAACCATACAAATTTTACTAAAATCCGACATCAACTCCACCCTCAAATCTTCAATTTAAACCAAGAGGGTTTTCTAAATTTTCCGACTTAATTCACCAATTAAATGTTAAAAACAACTATGGATTCGGAAAATTTGACCAATATCGAGTTAAGAACACTTACCCCGTTGTTTTTCATGAAAATCTCCCGAAAATTACCTCTTCCCGAGCTCCAATTTGGTAAAAATGAAAAATGGGACGAAGTCCCATTTGTAGAACTAATGTTTCTGCCCAAGAATTTCTTCTTCGCGAACGCAACCCTTGCCTCGCGTTCGCGAAGCACAAAATGAGCTGCCCAAAATTTCCACTTCGCGAACGTGTAGACCAATGATCACAGGCCTTCACGAACGTGACGCCTCACTCGCGAACGCGTAGACTAATGCGTGAAGTCCACTCCAGCCCTCACTCTTCTTCGCGAACGCATAGCCTCTCTCGCGTTCGCGATGCACACTGGTCCTCACCCTTCGCGAACGCGTCCCTTGCTTCGCGAACGCGAAGAACAAATTCTCTCCTGCCCTAGTTCCCCTTCAAGAATGCGGGACCTCTCTCGCGAACGCGAAGAAGGAAACCAGAGCTGGACACCAGAAATTCTTCAGATGTTTCCCAAGTCCGAAAGTGATCCATTAACCTTCCGAAACTCACCCGAGGCCCTCGGGACCTCAACCAAATACACCAACAAGTCCTAAAGCATCATACGGACTTAGTCGAAACCTCAAATCACATCAAATAACGTTAAAATCACAAATCACACCCCAAATTCAAGCTTAATGAAACTTAAGAATTTTCAACTTTTACATTCGATGCCGAGACCTATCAAATCAAGCCCGATTGACCTCAAATTTTGCACACAAGTCATAAATGACATAACGGAGCTATAAAAATTTTGTAAACTGGATTCCGACCCCGATATCAAAAAGTCAACTCCCCGGTCAAACTTTCCAAAAATTTAATTTTCGTCACTTCAAGCTAAATTCCACTACGGACTTCCAACTAATTTTCCGGACACTCTCCTAAGTCCAAAATCACCAACAAAGCTATTGACATCATCAAAATTCCATTTCGGGATCGTTTGCTCAAAAGTCAACTCTCCAGTCAAGTATTTCCATTTTAAGCTTCTAACTAAGAATTGTTCTATTAATTTAATTCTGAATCTTCCGAAAATCAAACTCGACCACACCCGCGGGTCATAATACATATTACGGAGCTGCTCAAGACCTTTAGTCACTGAAAGGGGCGTAAATTCTTAAAACGACAAGTCAGGTCATTACATTCTCCCCCTCTCAAACATACGTTCGTCCTCGAACGTGACAAGAATCTTTCGGATGACTTAATTTACTGAATGTATTTACTGTACACATACTCACGGGTGATTCAACGTCACCATAAATTTAACATGGATCCGACAATGCCATCTCAGTTGAAGATTACTTCTTTTATCTATACTTATAAACTTTAAAACCAATTTCTCACACTTCAAACATTTTCAAAAGGCCTAATTCTCACATCAACACACAGTATTAGTCTCAACTAGCTATAGCAACTCGTGCCTATGCACACATCAACTTTCTTGATAGTGCTGAAGTACTTCAAAAATTTTCTGGGGTGTTACGTTCTCCCCCACTTAGGATCATTCGCCGTTGAATGAGAAGTAGAGTTCGCCCTCAAACACATAACATAACTTATCTCTTCTTTCACATGTCTCAATCCCCCAAATTTTACTAACTCCCAAATTTTTCAGAAATTTCGGCAGTCTCCTCTGTAATTGGGCCTATCCACCTGCCAGGGTAACACCAAAACAACTCCTAAAAACACATCCACTACCCAACAAAGCACCACATTATATATATCAATAATACTAATTTCAGCATTACAAGCACTGTATTATCATAATGATATCTGAACACAAAGCACATCATATGTATGCCCATAATCACATCTCTGGTCTTAATAGTGTTCATAATTGGTTACAACATTGCCAATTAACCTCATGTTAACAAAATCTCATTTCAAACCTCCACTTTACTAAAAACGAGACACGAGACACGAAAATGGCTAAATATGCACAGACAAATATACAAGAATTATCAAATAATCCTAACAGGCATGACTCTCTATTAATACCATAGTACAAATTAAATTTCACAAAATTTAAACTCATAAAATTTTCACCATAAGGACCTCATCGTTACATAATTTCCACCGTGGCTCGTAGCCCAGTTTAAATATTTCATCTCATATAAAAATGCGAGGATCTCATCCTCAACTCCGAATCACAAGTATTTTGCGCATTGTGCCAACTGAAATTTTCAATTTCCTTTCTTTCTTATTTTCAATAAATTCCGTAAATATTTTTCACAATACATAATGAACCCTCATACCAATAGGGCATATAATTCATAAAATTGAGATCAATTATTCTGAAATCACATCAAAATCCACTGTAGTGAGTAATATAAAGTCAATTTTGGACTTACAGCCCTCAGTAGTGTACAAAACAAAAATGATAGACACGGCTAACATCTTCAAATCTCCCAACAGGGATGAACATATAAGTGGGTCACAAAATTATGAAGCTCACTCATAAGCGGAGCATAATAGGAGGACTGGCCTCAATATTCATAACCGAATCAAATTAAGGAAAAATATCCTTTTATAACAAATCGGGATCGTACCTGTAACGACACCATCTGGTGTAGTGGCCTCAGCCATACCATAGCAAATATATCAACGGGTTGGGCCTCCCCCTCTAGGGCGCCCTCTACCCGCCTGTCCTGCACCTCTAAATGGTTGTGCACGTGGAACATTAACTGGAATAAAGCATGTAGACTGAGCGTTTTGATGAAATTTGCCTCTCCCAAGTACGGGACAATCTCTCATGATGTTCCTAGTACCACCACACTCATAACAACCTATCTGAGGTCGCGGATGCTCGTGCTGAGTCTGTGCCAGATAACTGAAATAACCGCTTTAAAAATCTTGTGCCGGTGGTGCACAAAAGGTATTAACTGGAGCACTACGAGTACTCTGAATTGCGGACTAGGCTGATCAACTGCCCGAGCCTCCATCGTGATGAGTCATAACTGCAGAGTAAAATCTACTAAATCCTCCAGAATTCCGAGACCTTTTGGCCTCCTTAGACTCCTTCTCCTCACTTCGAACATGTTCTAACATCGTGGTAGTCTCTACTACATGCTGAAATGGAATGTCAGTCTGCAACTCTCGAGCCATACATATTTAATAATCATAATCGAGCCCTTCAATGAATCTGCGGACTCTCTCTCTAACTGTAGAAACCAAGATAGGTGCATGGCTGGCTAATTCACTGAACCTGATAGTATATTCTGATACCGTCATGGTGCCCTGATGCAACCATTCAAACTCTGTGTGCCATGTATCCCGGAAAGTCTGGGGAATAAACTCTTTTAAAAACATCTCCGAGAAATAAGCCCAAGTTGGTGGTATGGCATCGGCTGGTCTACCTTCTTCATACATGTGCCACCATTGATACGCTACTCCTTGCAGTTGAAATGTAGTAAAGGCAACTTCGCTCACTTCCACAATACCCATGGTGCGGAGAATACGGTGACATTTTTCTAGAAATCCTTGAGCATCCTCTGTAGTTGTGCCACTGAAAGTAGGTGGTTTATACCTCTTAAACCTCTCAAGTCTCTTTTCTTCATCTTCTGATGCCTCTGGCCTGACCTCAGGTTGAACCAGAATAACAGGTTGTACCGGTACTATACCCGAAACCTCACCAATATGAACCTGCTACTCTGGAGTAAGGGCGGTAGGAGTCTGAACTCCTCCCCCAATCTGTGAAATATGTGGCGAAACGGAGATCAATCCCGCCTGAGTTAATGTACCAAACATGTTCAGGAACTGTGCTAAGGTCTCCTGAATTCCGGGGGTAATAACATGTGTCTCTAATGCCTGTCCCCTAACTGGAGCTACTGGTGGCTCCTCAACTGCTGCTCTGACAGGTGCTCTAGCTGCGACACGTGCTCTTCCTCGACCTCTACCTCGGCCCCTAGCAGAATGCGTGGATGCCTTCTCAGCTGACCCGGTAGCACGTATCCTCACCATCAGTGAGAGAATAGAGATACAAAGGCTCAAATTCCAAATTCAAAAAATTTTGCACTACAAGAATAAAAGAAGTGGAAATTTCCTAACAGTTCTGTAGCCTCTCGAAGATAAGTACAGACGTTTCCGTTTCGATCCGCAAGACTCTACTAAACTCGCTTATGACTCGTAGAACCTATGAACCTAGAGCTCTGATGCCAACTTGTCACGACCCAATTTTTCCTTCGTTGGGTATTGTGATGGCACCTAGTCTTAGGGACTAGGTAAGCCTAATATTTATTGAACAACAACAATAATAAATAACATCTAACAACTTTTGAAATGGATTCCTCTATAAAATTTACAAATTCCCAAAACCCGGTAGTATAAGTCATAGGCTCTACAGAGTTTGCTACAAATTCTAAATAAAACTGTTTGGAAATAGGTAAAACAGTATGAATACAAAATAGGAAGGTGACACTGAAGCCTGCGAAAGAATCAACAGGTTTACCTTGCATCTCCGCAACAACAATCCACACAGCTAGCTAATGATCAACCGACTTCGAAATACCTGGATATGCACAAAAATATGCAGAAGTGTAGTATGAGTACACCACAGTCGGTACCCAGTAAGTATCAAGACTAACCTCAGTAGAGTAGTGACGAGGTACAGTCAAGACACTCACTAGTCAAATAACTTGTGCCATAATAAAATAATCGAAAACAAATAACAGTGATATAAACAGTAAGGCAGCAAGAACACCACAATTACTACTCCGACGAATAAGAAAAAAATACAAGTACAACCAATTAAACAGGTCTTTCAAGTATAAATCTTGCACATATGATCCTTTCGAATAATACCCTCCAAATATATTTCTTCAATTAAGTACCCTTCGAATATAAAACTCTTTCAAATAATTATCTCATATCATAATCATAAGGTACAGTTCTCAGTCCCTTTTCATATTCTCACGGCATCTCGTGCCCATATCTCTATCACAATCGCACGAACAATTCTCGTGCTAACTATTTCAAAATACATAAAATCCACACGATTAATTATTTTCAATAAAGTAAGGTTATAAATTTTAAACCAAGTAAAAATTCAACAAAGAAATAAATTTATTTTAGAAATAGTTTGAGTAAAGAAAAATGACATTTTAATTTAAATAAAACATTAGATAATCTATTGCTTCGGATGTAAAACTTATTATTTTAAAACATAATAGTAACTTCTTTTATTTAAAACAACTCAGTCATCAAAATCGGTAAAAAACAAAATAGGAATATAAATCTTCAGAGTCTCGTACTAAAAATCCCAAGCCAACACAATACAACAAGAAATACAAACACATAGTTAAATGAAATAATACATCACGGCAGATCACAATAATTTACTTATCAAGGAAATACAAAATAACCAAAAAAAACAAGTGCAGCCATAGAGAAATATCAACAAAAGGCACTCCCGAGATACCGTCTCGTAGTCCCAAAAGTAAATACTCAATAGGGGATCTCCCGAGGTACCGTTTCGTAGTTCCAAAAGTAAATATGCAAGACATGGGGATCTCCCGAGGTATCGCCTCGTAGTCCCAAAGTAAATATGCAACAAACAATAATGCCCCCAGGCTATCACAAATCATCACAATTCAATTCTCGACATAGCCAAACTTGTCTCGCCACGTGCGCAATAAGAACATAAATGCCCGCCTTGTCTAGCCGCACGCGCAATAATAATATTCCCACCTTGTCTCGCCATATACGCAATAATAATATAAATGCCCGCCTTGTCTTGCCGCACGCGCAATAATAATATTCTCACCTTGTCTCGCCAAATGCGCAAACCCACATATATATATATATATATATATATATATATATATATATATAGAGAGAGAGAGAGAGAGAGACCGCCTTGTCACGCCGCATGTGCATAAATCAATAGTAATAATAACACAGTATAAATCTCGTGCAAACACCCAAACAAAACTGCCCAACAATATAACGTGCCAATATCACATCTCATAAATTATACCTCAAGTGCTCAAATATTACAACATATCATAGATTTGCACATCAAGTGCTCATATATTATAATTTATCACAGATTGCACATCAAGTGCTCAAAAATTATAATTTCTAACAGATTGCACATCAACTGCTCAAATATTACATTTTTATCACATATTGCACATCAAGTGCTCGGATATTATAACTCGCCACAAATTCAACAATACATTATTTTCCACAATAAGGAGTCCATGGCTCGACCATAATGTACACAAAATCTTAACAAATATATTCGGGAGTGAACAACTCAACAAAATAATATTTCACATAAAAATCAAGATGGCAATCACACCAAATCATCATATAAAAACAAATCCAAAAAAAACAAGGATTTAATAAGTGCCAATAATTTTTAATTTAATACATAAGGGCGTCTAAGGATTTTAACCAATGTAATTTGCACATATAAACCAAGTACGTACTCGTCACCTCGCGTACATGATTTTCAATTACACAAATTGCACATAAGACTCAATGCCTAAAGGGTAATTTCCCCCACTCAAGGTTAGGCAAGATACTTACCTCAAACTGTGCTCAATCAGTCAAGTAGTATGCCTTTTTCCTCGATTTTCCGACTTCGATCGGCTCGAATCTAGTCAAAATTAATTAAATTTAATCAATACAAATTGTAGGAATAAATTCCATATGAAAATACAAACTTTCTACAAAAAACCAAAATTTAACCT
Organism: Nicotiana otophora; assembly: GCA_000715115.1. Classification (NCBI taxonomy): domain Eukaryota; kingdom Viridiplantae; phylum Streptophyta; class Magnoliopsida; order Solanales; family Solanaceae; genus Nicotiana; species Nicotiana otophora. Next base: position 28,873 of record AWOL01S0023341.1, on the reverse strand, counting down.
AAAAATCGTCTGTGGGGCCCACGTCTCAGAACCCGACAAAAGTTACAAAATATGAACGCCCATTCAACCGCGAGTTCAATACAAATTTTACTAAAATCTGACATCAACACGACCCTCAAATCTTCAATTTAAACCAAGAGGGTTTTCTAAATCTTCCAACTTAATTCACCAATTAAATGTTAAAAACAACCATGGATTTGGGTAATTTGACCAATATCAAATTAAGAATACTTACCCCGTTGTTTTCCTTGAAAATATCCCGAACATTGCCTCTTTCCGAGCTCCAATTTGGTAAAAATGGAAAATGGGACGAAGTCCCATTTTCAGAACTTAATGTTTCTACCCAGGGATTTCTTCTTCGCGAACGCGACCCTTGCCTAGCATTCGCGAAGCACAAAATGAGATGTCCAAAATTTTCACTTCGCGAACGCGAGGGTCGTCTCGTGTATGCGTAGACCAGGGATCCCAGACCTTCACAAACGCGATGCCTCACTCGAGAACGCATAGACTAATGCGTGAAGTCCACCCCAGCCCTCACTCTTCTTCATGAAAGCGTGGCCTCTCTCGCGTTCGCGATGCACACTGGTCCTCACCCTTCGCGAATGTGTCCCTTGATTCGCGAATACGAAGAACAAACTCTCGCATGCCCCAGTTCTCCTTTGCAAATGCGGGACCTCTCTCGCGAACGCGAAGAAGGAAACTGGAGCTGGACACCAGAAATTCTTCAGCTGTTTCCCAAGTCTGAAACTGATCTGTTAACCTTCTGAAACTCACCCGAGGCCCTCAGGACCTCAACGAAATAAACCAACAAGTCCTAAAATATCATATGGACTTAGTCGAAGCCTCAAATCACATCAAATAACTCTAAAATCACAAATCACACCCCAAATTCAAGCTTAATGAAACTTAAGAATTTCTAACTTTTACATTCGATGCCGAGACCTATCAAATCAAGTTCGATTGACCTCAAATTTTGCACAAGTCATAAATAACATAACAGAGCTATGACAATTTTCGGAACTGGATTTTACCTCGATATCAAAAAGTCAACTCCCCAGTCAAACTTCCCAAAAAAATTCAAACCAAATTCCACTATGGACTTTCAAATAATTTTCTGGACACGCTCCTAAGTCCGAAATCACCATACGAAGCTATTGATATCATCAAAATTCCATTCCGGGGTCGTTTGCTCAAAAGTCAATTCTCCAGTCAACTTTTTCCATTTAAGCTTCTAACTAAGAATTGTTCTTTTAATTTAATTCTAAATCTCCCGAAAATCAAACTCGACCACACCCGCGGGTCATAATATATTTTACGGAGCTTCTCAAGACCTTTAGTCACTGAAAGGGGCATAAATTCTTAAAACAACAAGTCGGGTAGTTATAATAATTTAATAATATTAATTAATAGATAATACAATTAGATAAACAAGGAACAAAAAAAGAAATAAAATATAAATTGATGATCTACCTATATAGAATAGGAGAAGCAAATCTATATAGAATAGGAGAAGCAAATCAATGTGATGATGCCAAGTGGCATAACAAAAAATCATCAAGTGTCAAATTATAGGACAAAATTAGTTAGGTTAGTAAATAATTAATTATCTATACATTTTTTAAAAAATTATATATATATATATATATATATATATAACACTTTGCAACGACATGGCCAATCATTTTAAAAGGTTGTAGCCACACTCCCCTATTTACTGCTCATTCTGTGATTTATAACTGTTATGTAACTTGTCGGGGTAGTCGGTTCAAGTCCGGTGAGGTCTTGGAATGAATTGGAACACTTAGTTTCAAGTTTTAAAGCTTAAGTTCAAATAGTGACTGGATGTCGACTTATGTGAAAATGACCCCGGAATAGAATTTTGATGATTTCAACAGCTCCGTATAATGATTTTGGACTTAGGGGCGTGTTCGGAATTTTATTTGGAAGTCCGTAGTTAAAATAGGCTTGAAATGGCTAAAATAGGAATTTAAGTTTGGAAGTTTGACCGGGAAGTTGACTTTTTGATATCGGGGTCAGAATCCAGTTCTGAAAATTTTCATAGCTCTGTTATGTCATTTATGCCTTGTGTGCAAAATTTGAGGTCAATCGGACTTTATTTGATAGGTTTCGATATCGAATATAGAAGTTGGAAATTCTTAAGTTTCATTAAGCTTGAATTAGGGTGTGAATTGTGATTTTAGCGTTGTTTGATGTGATTTGAGGTTTAAAATAAGTTCGTATGATGTTTTAGGACTTTTTGGTGTATTTGGTTGAGGTCCCAAGTGCCTCGGGTGAGTTTCGGATGGTTAACGGATCAAAAGTTGTACTTAAACAACTTCTGCAAAAGCTGCTGCAATTTCTTCTGCTGGAAATGCATAAAATCGAGCCCAGGATCGAAGCCCAGAAATCGAGCCCAGGGTCGAAGGCCAGGGTCGAGGGCCAGGATCGAAGCCAGGGTCGAGGGTCAGGATCGAAGGCCATGATCGAAGACAAGAATCGAGGGCCATGATTGAAGGCCAGAATTGAGGGCCATGATCGAAGGCTAGAATTGAGGGCCATGATAGAAGGCCAGGATCGAGGGCCAGGATCGATGCCTGGGATCGAATGTCAGGATCGAGGGCCATGATCGAAGGCTAGAATTGAGGGCCATGATAGAAGGCCAGGATCGAGGGCCAGGATCGATGCCTGGGATCGAATGTCAGGATCGAGGGCCATGATCGAAGGCCAGAGTCAAGGGCCATGATCGAAGGCCAGGATCGAAGGCCAGGATCGGGGGCCATGATCGAGGGCCATGATCGAAGCCTTGATCGAGGGCGAGGATCGAGGCAGGATCGAGGGCTACCTGGACAGAATTATAAAACAGGGGACTTCGTCCCCTGTGCCATTTTTAACGAATTGGAGCTTGAGAAGAGGCGATTTTTGATAGATTTTCAAGGAAAAATATTTGGGTAAGTAATTCTAACTCGGATTTGGTCAATATACACGAATATATCATTGATTTCACCATTTAATTAGTGTGTTGAGATGGAAATTTGGGAAAATTTTAGAAATCTCATGGAAATAAATTTTTGAGATTTCGGTGTCGATTCGGAGTCAGATTTGATTGAAACTGGTATGGTTGGACTTGTAATTGAATGGATTGTCAGATTTTGTGAGTTTTGTCAGAATCTGGGACGTGGGCCCCACAGCGATTTTGAGATAATTTCTACTTTTTATTGAAAAATGTAGTATTTTCCAATGAAATGAATTCATCTAATTTTTGTTGACAGTATCGAATTATTTTGGCTAAATTCGAGCCATTCAGAGTCGGATATTCGTGGAAAGGGCATTCTTACCGATTGATTGAGCTTGGTTCGAGGTAAGTGACTTACCTAACTTTTTGTGGGGGAACTCCCCATAGGATTTGTACTATTTTGATATATGAGCGCCGTGTACGTGAGGTGAAGAGTACGTACATGGGCTAATTGTGTAAAAACACTATTTTTCTACTAAGTAATAACCCGATTTCCTCCTTATTTGAGTTCCCTCAGCATGTGTGGTATCCAGCTAGACTAGAATAGCATGCCTACTGGACTTAACTATTTACTTGAATTACGTACAGCATGTTTAGTGAATTTACTTGTCTTTCCTTAACTGGTACGTAGGTTGAACTGTAGAATTTCGTGCCGTAACTATTGAATTCTATTATTTGGCTGCATATTTACTTTGGTACTATGGAACAGTATTCCGGGAGATCCCCCTGTCTTGCATATTTACTTTGGGACTACAGAACGGTATTCCTACTGCATATTTATTTTGGGACTACGGAACGGTATTCCGGGAGATCCGCATGTCTTGCATATTTACTTTGGGACTACGGAACGGTATTTCGGGAGATCCCACTGCATATTTATATTTGGGACTACGAGACGGTATCTCGGGAGATCCCCTGTTGTATTTCTGTGTATTGAGCTGTTACTTTCTATGAATTCTTTCTTGTTAAATTTCAATCTTTATTTTACTGTGATATTTCATTCCTGCCTTGCTTTATTATTATATATACCAGTAGGGTCCTGACCTGACCTCGTCACTACTCGACCGAGGTTAGGCTTGGCACTTACTGGGTACCGATTGTGGTGTACTCATGCTACTCTCTGAACATATTTTTCGTGTGCAGATCCAGGTGCTCCTTATCAGCCACAATGTCAGTGAGCCGAGACAGCTTTGGAGACTTCAAGGTATATTTGTCGCGTCCGCAGTCCTCGGAGTCCCCTTCTACTCTTCCCATGTCCATTATCTTCTGTATTTTTTTGATAGACTCTGATATATAGAGACACTAAATTTTCTTTCTATAGTTTGTGATTCACATTGTTCCGGGTTTTGGGAATGTTGTGTAGTATATTGAGGAGTTAGTTATTGTACATGACAAGTGAAATGGTATCCAGTTATGTTATTATTTCTACAGTTAGTTGGTGAATTTATGTTTTCATTTCATTATTTCGTAAATGTTAGGCTTACCTAGTCGTAGAGACTAGGTGCCGTCACGACGTCATACAAAAGAGAAATTGGGTCGTGACAAGTTGGTATCAGAGCTCTAGGTTAGTAGGTGTCGTGAGTCACAAACCGGTTTATTAGAGTCTCGCAGATCGGTACGGAGATGACTATACTTATCTTCGAGAAGATATGGAACTGTTAGGGAAGTTTCACTACTTTGATTCTTTGTTGTGCGAAAATTGTTGACTTAAAAAATTCTAAACTTTTGTATTCTATTTCTCTCATAGATGGTGAGGACACGTACAAGTGGATCCGATGAACAGGCACCCGTGCCCCCTGCTAAAGTCACGAGAGGCTGGGGTAGAGGCCTAAGACGTCCACGTGGTGCAGCCAGAGCACCCACACGAGCTGCTACAGAGGAGCCCCCAGTAGCTCCAGCTAGAGGGCAGACACCTGAGGTACCTGTTTCTGCACCAGCCCTCCAGGAGACTCTAGCCTAGTTTCTGAGCATGTTCAGTAACTTAGCTCAGGCTGGATTGACCCCACTTTCTCCTGCCATATCTCAGGCTGGGCGAGGAGCACAGACTCCCGTCGCTGGTACTCCAGAGCAGCGGGTTCAAGTCGACCATATTCCAGAGATTATACCAATACAGTCGGTAGCTCCAGCTTAGCCCGAGGTTAGGGCAACAGTTTCTAAAGTGGAGCAGCTCAGACTTGAGAGGTACAAGAAGTACCATCCACCTACCTTCAGTGGATTGGCTACAGAGGATGCTAAGGGTTTTCTGGAGGAGTGTCATCGTATTTTCCGTACTCTAGGCATAGCGGAGACGAGCGGGGTTTCTTTTACTACATTCTAGCTTAGAGGAGAAGCCTATCAGTGGTGGTGTGCTTATAAGCTGAGTAGTTCGGATGAGGTAGTTTCACTTACATGGACTCAGTTCTCGGACATGTTTTTGAGATAGTATGTCCCTCAGAGCCTCAAGAACTCATGGCGCGCGAAGTTTGAGCAGCTGCGCTATGGATCCATGACTCTGTCAGAATATGCAGTATGTTTCAGTGATTTGGCCCGACATGCACCGGCCTTGATTGCCATAGTTCGAGAGAGGTTCGACGGTTTATTGAGGGACTCCACCCCAATATCTGGATTAGTATGGCCAGGGAGTTGGAGATGGATATTTCTTATTAATAGGTTGTGAGTATTGCCAGGAGATTGGAGGGCATGCTTGCCTGGGAAAGAGAGGAGAGGGAGGCCAAGAGGTCTCGAGAGACTGGTTCATATTCTAGTGCTCGTGCCCCAGTAGCTCGCCATGGTAGGGGTTATGTGAGTCGCCCAGTTCATTCAGCTCTTCCAGCCACCAGCGGTGTTCCAGATCTTTCTAGGCCCCAGGAGCCTTATTATGCATCGCCATTATCTAGTGTGCCTCCTACACGGGGTGTTCCTAGCGGCTAGTCCAGCAGACCTGGCCCGAGCCAGTCACAGCATCCACGCCCTCTCAGAGCTTGTATTGAGTGTGGCGACACTCGCCATATGGTGAGGGATTGCCCCAGGTTTAGGAGGGGTAAACCTCCACAGACTTCTCAGCCACAACATGCTCCACCGGATCCTCAGGCTATGATTACAGCACCAGCTGCCACCCCACCTGCTCAGCAAGCCCGAGGTGGAGGTCGGGGAGGTAGAGGTCGCCCTAGAGGGGGAGGCCAGAATAGATATTATGCCCTTCCTGCTCGTACAGAGGCAGTCACTTATGATTCTGTCATTACACGTATTGTTCCAGTCTGTCATAGAGATGCGTCGGTATTATTTGACCCAGGCTCTACATATTCCTATGTGTCCTCTTATTTTGCCCTGTATTTGGGCGTATCTCGGGATTCTTTGAGTTCCCCTGTTTATGTGTCTACTCCTATGGGAGATTCTCTTGTTGTGGACCATGTGTATCGGTCATTTTTGATTGCTCTTATTACTCAGCATGGTAGACTTTGATGTTATCTTGGGCATGGACTGGTTGTTGCCCCATTATGCTATTCTTCAGTGTCACGCTAAGACAGTGATGCTGGCTATGCCAGGATCTCTGCGATTAGAGTGGAGAGGTACCTTAGAGTATACTCCCAACAGAGTTATTTCATTTCTTAAAGCTCAACGAATGGTTGAAAAGGGGTGTGACGCGTATCTACCTTATGTAAGAGATGCCAATATTGATACCCTTATAGTTGAGCCAGTTCCAGTAGTGAGAAACTTTCCAGATGTGTTTCCAGCTGATCTTCTGGGCATACCACCCGACAGAGATATTAATTTTGGCATTGATTTGTTGTCGGGCACTCAGGCCATCTCTATTCCTCCATATCGTATGGCTCCTCTTGAATTGAAGGAGTTGAAGGAGCAGTTACAGGAGTTGCTTGATAAGGGCTTCATTCGGCCCAGTGTGTCACCTTGGGGTGCTCCTGTCTTATTTGTGAAGAAGAAGTATGGTTCTATGTGGATGTGTATTGATTACCGCCAGTTGAACAAAGTCACATTGAAGAACCGATATCCTTTGCCTCGTATTGATGACCTATTTGATCAGTTACAAGGTTCCAGAGTGTTTTCCAAGATTGACTTGCGTTCAGGTTATCATCAGTTGAAGATTCGGGAGCCAGATATCCCGAAGACTGCTTTCAGGACTCGGTATGGTCACAATGAGTTTCTTGTTATGTCTTTTGGGCTGACCAATGCCCCGGCAACTTTTATGCACTTGATGCACAGTGTGTTTTGGCCTTATCTTGACTCATTCATCACTGTGTTTATTGACGACATTCTGGTGTACTCCCGGAGTCGGGAGGATCATGAGCAGCACGTGAGGACTGCGCTTCAAACTTTAAGGGAAAAGAAGTTATATGCAAAGTTTTCAAAGTGTGAATTTTGGCTATACTCAGTGGCATTCTTGGGTCATATAGTATCGAGTTATGGGATCCAGGTGGATCCGAAGAAGATTGAAGCAGTGCAGAGTTGGCCCAGACCGTCCTCAGCTACAGAGATCTAGAGTTTTCTTAGTTTGGCAGGGTATTACTGTCGATTTGTAGAGGGTTTCTCTTTTATTGTTGCACCTATGACCAAATTGACCCAGAAGGGTGCTCCGTTCAGGTGGACCAAGGAATGTGAGGAGAGCTTCCAAAAGCTCAAAATAGCTTTGACTACAGCCCCAGTATTTGTATTGCCTACAGGTTTAGGGTCTTATACTGTATATTGTGATGCATCACAGATTGGTCTCGGCGCGGTGTTGATGCAGGACAGTAGGGTGATTGCTTACGCGTCCAAACATCTGAAGGTGCATGAAAAGAACTATCATGTCCACGACCTGGAGTTAGCAGTTATTGTTCATGCCTTGAAGATTTGGCGGCATTATTTGTACGGTGTTCCTTGTGAGATTTACACCGATCACCAGAGTTTGCAGCATCTGTTCAAGCAGAAGGATCTTAATTTGCGTCAGAGGAGGTGGTTGGAGTTACTTAAGGATTATGATATCACCATTCTTTATCATCCTAGGAAGGCCAATGTAGTGTTCGATGCCTTAAGTTATAAGGTGGAGAGTTTGGGGAGTTTAGCATATCTACCAGCAGCAGAGAGGCCATTGGCGTTGGATGTTCAGGCCTTAGCCAGCCAGTTTGTGAGATTGGATATTTTTGAACCGAGTCGAGTATTGGCTTTTGTGGTCTCTCGGTTGTCTCTTTATGATCGTATCAGGTAGCGTCAGTACAATGACCCCCATCTGCTCGTCCTTCAAGATAAGGTTCGGCGAGGTGATGCTAGATATGTGACTATTGGTGATGACGACGTGTTGAGGATGCAGGGCCGGATATGTGTGCCCAATGTAGATGGTTTGTGTGAGTTGATTCTCCAGGAAGCTCACAGCTCACGGTACTCCATTCATCCGGGTACCGCAAAGATATATCAGGACTTGAGACAGCACTACTTGTGGAGGAGAATGAAGAAATACATAGTGAAGTATGTTGCTCGGTGCCTAAATTGCCAGCAGGTGAAGTATGAGCATCAGCAGCTAGGTGGGTTGCTTCAGAAGTTGGAGATTCTGGAGTGGAAATAGGAGCGAATCACTATGGATTGTGTTGTTGGGCTCCCACGGACTCAGCGGAGGTTTGATGCAGTTTGGGTAATTGTGGATAGGCTGACCAAGTCGACTCATTTCATTCCTGTGATGACTACATATTCTTCTGAGCAGCTACCTCGAATCTACATCCGTGAGATCATCAAGCTTCATGGCGTTCCAATTACCATCATCTCTGACCGGGGTACGCATTTTACATCACGGTTATGGAAAGTTGTATAGCATGAGTTGGGTACTCGGGTTGCGTTGAGCACAGCATTTCACCCTCAGACGGATGGACAGTCCGAGCGCACTATTTAGATACTGGAGGATATGCTCCGTGCGTGTGTGATAGATTTTAGGGGTGCATGGGATCAGTTCTTGCCACGTACGGAGGTTGCTTACAACAACAGCTACCAGTCGAGCATTTAGATAGCTCCGTATAAGGCCTTGTGTGGTAGGCGGTGCCGGTCTCCAATGGGTTGGTTCGAACCGGGAGAGGCTAGGCTATTGGGTACAGACTTGGTTCAAGATGCCTTGGAGAAGGTTAAGGTGATTCAGGATAGACTTTGCATAGCCCAGTCCAGACAGAAGAGTTATGTGGATCGGAAGGTTCGCGATGCTGCATTCATGGTTGGTGAGCGGGTCTTGCTACGGGTTTCGCCTATGAAGGGTGTTGTGAGGTTCGGGAAGAAGGGCAAATTGAGCCCTAGGTATATTGGTCCTTTTGAGATTCTTGAGAGAGTTGGGGAGGTGGTTTACAGACTGGCACTACCACCTAGTCTCTCTACAGTTCATCCAGTGTTCCATGTTTCTATGCTCCGGAAGTATCACGGTGATCTGTCTCATATGTTAGACTTCAGTTCAGTTCAGTTGGACAAGGATCTATCTTATATTGAGGAACCAGTGGCTATTTTGGACAAGCAGGTTCGAAAGCTAAGGTCAAAGAACATTACTTCCGTGAAGGTTCAGTTGAGGGGTCATCCGGTCGAGGAGGCGACTTGGGAGACCAAGCAGGATATGCACAGTCATTATCCTCATCTTTTCACCACTTCGGGTATGTCTCTATGATCGTTCAAGGACGAACGATTATTTTAAGAGGGGGAAGATGTAACGACCCGGCTAGTCATTTTAAAATGTTGTAGTCCCACTCCCCTATTTACTGCTCATTCTGTGATTTATAACTGTTATATAACTTGTCGGGGTAGTCAGTTCGGCTCCGGTGAGGTCTTGGAATGAATTGGAACACTTAGTTCCAAGTTTTAAAGCTTAAGTTCAAATAGTGACTGGATGTCGACTTATATGAAAATGACCCCGGAATAGAATTTTGATCATTCCAACAGCTCCGTATGGTAATTTTGGACTTAGGGGCATGTTCAGAATTTCATTTGGAAGACCGTAGTTAAAATAGGCTTGAAATGGCTAAAATAGAAATTTAGGTTTGGAAGTTTGACCGGGGAGTTGACTTTTTGATATCGGGGTTGGAATCCAGTTCTAAAAATTTTCATAGCTCCGTTATGTCATTTATGACTTGTGTGAAAAATTTGAGGTCAATCGAACTTGATTTGATAGGTTTCGACATCGAATATAGAAGTTGGAAATTCTTAAGTTTCATTAAGCTTGAGTTGGGGTGTGAATTGTGATTTTACCGTTGTTTGATGTGATTTGAGGTTACAAATAAGTTCGTATGATATTTTAGGACTTGTTGGTGTATTTGATTGAGGTCCCAAGGGTCTCGGGTGAGTTTCGGATGGTTAACGGATCAAAAGTTAGACTTAAACAACTGCTGCAAAAATTGCTGCAATTATTTTTGCTGGAAATGCAAAAAATCGAGCCCAGGATCGAAGCCCAGAAATCGAGCCCAGGGTCGAAGGCCAGGGTCGAGGGCCAGGATCGAAGCCAGGGTCGAGGCTCAGGATCGAGGGCTATGATCAAAGGCCAGAATCGAGGGCTATGATCAAAGGCCAGAATCGAGGACAATGATCGATTGCCAGAATCGAGGGCCATGATCGAAGGCCAGGATCGAGGGCCAGGATCGAAGCCATGATCGATGCTTTGGTTCCTGCATTGCTTTATTATTTTATATACCAGTAGGATCCTGACCTCGTCACTACTTGACCGAGGTTAGGCTTGGCACTTGTTGGGTACCGATTGTGGTGTACTCATGCTACTGTCTGCACATATTTTTTGTGTGCAGATCCAGGTGCTCCTTATCAGCCGCACTGTCAGTGAGTCGAGGCAGCTTTGGAGACTTCAAGGTATATTTGCTGCATACGCAGACCTCGGAGTCCCCTTCTACTCTTCCCATATTTATTATCTTCTGTATTATTTTGATAGACTCTAATGTATAGAGACACTAGATTTTCCTTCTGTAGTTTGTGATTCACGATATTTCGGGTTTTGGGAATGCTGTATTGTATATTGAGGAGTTAGTTATTGTACATGCCAAGTGGCATGGTATCCAGTTCTGTTGTTATTGCTACAGATAGTTGCTGAATTTATGTTTTCATTTCATTATTCCGCAAATGTTAGGTTTACCTAGTCGTAGAAATTAGGTGCCGTCACGACGTCATACGGAGGGGAAATTGGGTCGTGACAAACTTCAATGTAGAGATATACAAAATGATAAAATTTATTGTAAGAACCCAAAATATATTTATATATTAATTAATTTTGAGATTTAGAGAATTAATCTTATTTTTAATTATTAAGTTTAATACTAAGCTAGTAGAATAAATTTATTAGAATATATAAAATTGTGTACTAGTTAATTACTAGCGGGCCACATTTTATACTATATGTAATTGTTGGTAAATTATTAACTTGATTGGGGTGTTTAAAGAAAAGAAATGGGCCAGGCCTATTCTCCTTTACTGCCAGGTTGCAAGTCACGTGTAGGGAGTATATAAGTGAAGCTAATTTCTTAATTCTATCTTCTAAGATAGAAACAAAACCTTAGAATAGCAGATAGGTGTTGGCATTGTGACGAAGGCGATGGCTATCGGGCCTGATATAGCTATTGACTGTGAAATTTTGTAGAAGCAATCCAAGCAATCACGTACACATATCTTTCCATTACTTACAGTGGTGTATTTAATTAAATAAATTGGAATTTATACGATCCGTTATCGGAATTTGATAATTTTGGTATGGTTAAACTCGTATCGTAATGAATGTTCAGATTTCGTGAAAATTCTGTTGGGTTCCGAGAAGCGGGCCCCGCGTGACTTTTTAGAATAAAATTTTAAATCGACGTTATATTATCCGAAATTGGTTCCGATGAATTTTAATTAAGTTATACAATTAATTTGGATAGATTTGAGTTGTCCGGTGGTCAATTCATGCAAGAAAGCTATTTTGAAATATCGGCATAACTTCAAAAAGGTAAGTATCTTGCCTAGCCTTGAGTGGGAGAATTACCCCTTAGGCATCGAGTCTTATGTGCCATTTGTGAAATGTGAAAAGTCGTGTATGCGAGGTGACGAGTATGTACTCGAGCTTATATGTGCAAAATCGATTGGGTTAAGCTCTTAGGCATATTGTGTAGTAAATTGGATAATTGTTGGCATTTATTAAATCATCTATTTGCCATGTCTCAATTCGCGTTTGTTGAATTTATTTTTTTATGACAATTTGATGTGGTTATTGCTTGTATATTTAGGTGAATTCCGTGAGTTTGGTAATTTGATATTTCATGAAAATAATTATATTATGGATTTTTCATCTGCAAATAATTAATGAAATAAGTTTAAACCGAGGCTTTATATAATTATCAAGAATTTGGATTAATGAAGGCAGTGCCCTATACTGAGTATTTTCCATCTCTGTTGTTGTTTTGAGGTTTTATACACATTGTGTAGAGCCTTGGGCTATATGTTGTGAAATTAATTGATTTTGTTATATCTTTGGAATTGGTTGTGGCTATTGGACAAATTATGATATGAATTAATTTTGTTATGTTGTCGTAATAATATTCCGTGTAAATTGTTGTGTTATTTGAGTTATTATTTTGAGGATATAAGGGTAGCATTTCAATGTTGATATTATGTGAGTATAAGGGTAGCATTTCACTATGTTATGTGTGTTGGGATATTGTCTGGGTGGAGCGATAAGGGTGGCTATAGGAGAGACAAGGGTGGTTATAGGAGCGATAATGTCACGATCCGAAATTCTCACCTTCGGGACCGTAATGGCGCCTAACATTTCACTTGCTAGGCAAGTCAACGTTAGAATAATATTATCCATTTTAAAATAATTTTTAAATTTATTAATAACAAAGAAACAAATGCGGAAGTAAAGTCTAAAATGTAGTGAATAATCCATAAAAATAACAGAGTCTAAATACCATCCCATAATTGGTGTCACAAGTGCATGAACTTTTAGAATAATACAAATAAGGGTCTGAATAAAATAAAGTTGTCTGAAAACAAACATACAGCTAAAGTAAAGTAAACGGGGACTTCAGAACTGCGGATGCCATGCAGTTATACCTCAAGTCTCCTCTGGTAGCTGAAATCCGAGCAAGTCTATGGTACGCCATTGGGACCAACTCCGAAATCTGCACAAGAAGTGTAGAGTGCAGTATCAGTACAACCGACCCCATGTACTGGTAAGTGCTGAGCCTAACCTCAACGAACTAGTGACGAGGCTAAGGCAGGTCACTTACATTAACATGTACGCAATATTAGTAACAACAACAAATATAGAAATAAATCAGGTAACTCATTTATAATA
>AWOL01S0023341.1:4671-14946 GCA_000715115.1 Nicotiana otophora | reverse complement strand
GTAAAATAGACGGGGACTTCAGAACTGCGGATGCCATGCAGTTATACCTCAAGTCTCCTCTGGTAGCTGAAATCCGAGCAAGTCTATGGTACGCCATTGGGACCAACTCCGAAATCTGCACAAGAAGTGTAGAGTGCAGTATCAGTACAACCGACCCCATGTACTGGTAAGTGCTGAGCCTAACCTCAACGAACTAGTGACGAGGCTAAGGCAGGTCACTTACATTAACATGTACGCAATATTAGTAACAACAACAAATATAGAAATAAATCAGGTAACTCATTTATAATAGTTGAAGCCAACTCAGCAGTCATAATCAATTATTATTTCAACCAATTTCTGTTGCAGCGTGCAAACCGCTCCCACAATATATTCATTTTCAATCCTCCAATATATTTATTTTAATCAAGTATATATATAGACCTTTAAATAAGTCTGTTGCGGCGTGCAATCAGATCTCCCAATATAGACTTTTAATTAAGTCTGTTGCGGCGTGCAATCCGATCCCCCAATATATATATATATATATATATATATATATATATATATATATACACACACACACACACACACTTTCATTTACGTTGCGGCGTACAACCTGTTCCCCAATATAACTTTAAACAACTCATAAATATAATAAAAATTACTCCAATAAATACCACGTCCAATGAGAAACTATTAAGCATCAAGACACACAATAATTATAATTTATTTATGAACAAACAATGGCAATTAGTAATTAATTGTAAAAATCGTGGAAAAAATAGGCAGTTAATATTTAATATTCTAAATTTTAAATAACAATTAAAACACATAAATCAAATGGCATGTAACAATTATTGCAGGAATTCAAGAATTAATATTTGACATAGAATAGAAGAGAAATAATTATTATAACAATCAATTCGTGAATTAAAACAAGTTTAGGATTTTCAAATAATTATGCAAATAATTAATTTGACAACGTATAGACACTCGTCACCTCGCCTATACGTCGTTCACATGCATTTCACAAGACAAATAATTTAAGAGTTCTATTCCCTCAAGTCAAGGTTAACCACGACACTTACCTCGCTTTGCAATTTCAATCAATTACTCGACCACATCTTTTCCTTTTGAATTTGACTCCAAAAATTTCAAATCTACTCACAAACAATTCGATATACTCAATACAAATCGTAGAAATTAATTCTATATGAATTTACTAATTTTTCGGATAAAATCCAAAATTCATTTAAATATTGACAGTGGGGCCCACGTTTCAAATCTCGTAAAAACTTAGGAAATCCGAACATCCATTCCAAGACGAGTCCAATCATACCAAAATTATCAAATTCCGATGTCAAATGGACCTTCAAATCTTAAATTTTCGTTTTTGAAAGATTTTATAAAAATCTGATTTTTCTCCCAACATTTCACGGATTCGTGATATAAATGAGTAAGGAATCATGAAATATAATCAATATAGGATAAGGAACACTTACCCCAATATTTTTCCGTTAAAATCGCCCAAGAATCGCCTTACCCGAGCTCAAAAATGGGAATGGTTAAAAATGGGACGAATCCCATTTTCTAAAACTTAAGTTTTGTTTCTTGGATTTTTACCCTTCGCGAACGCGGTCAGTGCCTCAGGTTCGCGAAGCACAAATTTTTGCTGTCCAATTTCACTCTTCGCGAACGCGATGCTTGCCTGGCTTGGCTTTCGCGAACGCTAAATGCCCTTCACGAACGCGAAGGCAAATTCCTCACCGGTCATTTCCCCTTCGCGAATGCGAGGCTTCGATCGCGAACGCGAAGCTTTGCACTTCGACCCTTCACGAACGCGTTCCCTCTGTCACGAATGCAAAGCACAATTCCGTTTGTCTCCAGTTTCTTCTTCGCGACCGCGAGACCCCTCTCGCAAACGCGAAGAAGGATACCAGAAGCAGATTTCTGCAGTTTTTTCCAAGTCCAAAAATGATCCGTTAAACACCCGAAACCAACCCGAGCCCTCGGGGCTCCAAACCAAACATGCACCCAAGTTCTAAAGCATTATACGAACTTGCTCGCTCGATCAAATCGCCAAAATAATACCTAGAACTACGAATTGAACCCCAAATCGAATGAAATTTTCAAGAAACTTTAAAACTTATATTTTCATGACCGGACGTCCGAATCACGTCAAATCAACTTTGTTTCCCACCAAATTCGGTAGACAAGTCATAAATATTATAGTAGACCTATACCGGGTTCCAGAACTAAAATACAGACCCGGAGTCAATAAATCCAACATCAGTAAATGCTTAAAAATCATTAAACTTTCAAACTTTTAATTTTTCATCAAAATTCCATATCTCAGGCTAGGGACCTCGAAATTCAATTCCGGGCACACGCCCAAGTCCCAAATCACAATACGGACCGATCGAAACTGTCAAAACACTGATCCAAGTCTGTTTGCCCAAAATATTGACCAAAGTCAACTCAGTTGAGTTTTAAGCTCTATTTCACATTTTAATCCATTTTTCACACAAAAACTTTCCAAAATAATTTTACGGACTGCGCACGCAAGTCGAGGAGTGATAAATAGTACTTTTTGAGGTCTTAGAACATAGAATTAATTATCAAATTTAAAGATGATATTTTTTGTCATCACATTCTCCTCCTCTAAAACAAGCGTTCGTCCTCGAACGAAGTTAGAAAAAGTACCTGAGCTGGTGAATAAGTGTGGATATTTACTCCGCATGTCCGACTAGGACTCCCAGGTAGATTCCTCTACCGGCTGACCTCTCCATTGCACCCGAATCGAAGGATAACTCTTAGACCTCAACTGTCGGACCTGCCGGGCTAGAATAAGTTAAATCTTTGTCCAATTGGACTGAGCTGAAATCTAACACATGGGACGAATCACCATGATATTTCCGGAACATAGACACATGGAACATCGGATGAACCGCTGATAAACTAGGAGGTAATGCAAGCCTGTAGCCTACTTCACCCACCCTTTCAAGAATTTCAAAGGGTCCAATATACCTAGGTCTCAACTTGCCCTTCTTTCCGAACCTCATTACACCTTTCATAGGTGAAATCCGGAGCAATATTCTTTCTCCAACCATGAATGCAACATCATGAACTTTACGGTCGGAATAACTCTTTTGCCTAGATTGAGTTGTATGAAGTCGATCCTGAATAACTTTGACCTTATCCAAAGCATCATGTACCAAATCGGTACCCAACAACCGAGCCTCTCCCGGTTCTAACCAACAAACTGGCGATCGGCATTGCCTTCCGTATAATGCCTCATATGGAGCCATATAAATGCTCGACTGGTAGCTATTATTATAAGCAAACTCAGTAAGTGGCAAGAACTGATCCTAAGAACCTCCAAAGTCTATAACACAGGCGCGAAGCATATCTTCCAATATCTTAATAGTGCGCTCTGACTGTCCGTCTGTCTGTGGATGAAATGTTGTACTCAACTCAACCCGCGTGCCTAACTCATGTTGTACAGCCCTCTAAAAGTGTGAGTAAACTGCATACCTCGATCTGAAATAATAGACACGGGCAATCTCATGAATGTAAATTTCAGCCAACCGCTCTGAAGAATAGGTAACTGCCACTGGAATGAAATGTGCTGACTTGGTCAACCTGTCCACAATGACCCAAACTGCGTCAAATTTTCTCTGAGTCCGTGGGAGCCCAACAACAAAATCCATAGTGATACGCTCCCACTTCCACTCAGGAATTTCTAAATTCTGAAGTAAACCACTAGGTCTCTGATGCTCGTACTTGACTTGCTGACAATTTAGACACTGAGCTACATATGCAACTATATCCTTCTTCATTTTCCTCCACCAGTAATGTTGTCATAAATCTTGATATATTTTGGCGGCTCCTGGATGAATAGAATACCTGGAACTGTGTGCCTCTTCAAGAATTAATTCACGAAGCCCGTCAGCATTAGGCACACAAATACGACCCTGCATTCACAGAACTCCATCTTCCCCCACAGCAACCTGTTTGGAATCACCGTGCCGCACAATGTCCTTAAGGACAAGCAAATGACGATCATCATATTACCGCTCTCTGATGCGCTCATATAAAGAAGATCGAGCGCGACTATGAAAGTTAGAACCCGACTGGGTTCCGAAACATCTAACCTCACTAATTGATTATCCAGCGTCTGAATATCTGCAGCTAACGGCCTCTCACCAACCGGAATATATGCAAGACTGCCCATACTTACAGCCTTTCTACTCAAAGCATCGGCCACCACATTCGCCTTTTTGGGGTGATACAAAATGGTGATATCACAGTCTTTCAACAACTCCAACCATCTTTTCTGCCTCAAATTAAGATCTTTTTGTTTGAATAGATACTGAAGGCTACGATGATAAGTAAATACCTCACACGAGACACCGTAGAGGTAATGCCTCCAAATCTTCAGCGCACGAACAATGGCTGCCAATTCTAAGTCATGAACAGGATAATGCTTCTCGTGAACTTTCAACTGTCGTGACTCATACGCAATCACCCTGCCATCTTGCATTAATATTGCACCAAGCTCAATGTGAGATGCGTCACAATATACCGTATACGATCCTGAACCTGTGGGTAATACCAACACTGGCACCGTAGTCAAAGCAGTCTTGAGCTTCTGAAAACTCAACTCATACTCGTCTGACCATCTGGTCAATGGGCTTGTTATAGATGAAAACCCTTGCACGAACCGACGATAATAACCTGCTAAACCCAGGAAACTCCAGATCTCTATAACTGAAGTAGGTCTAGGACAATTCTGAACAGCCTCAATCTTCTTAGGATCCACTTTTATGCCTTTTGCCGATACAACATGCCCCAAAAAGGCAACTGAACCTAACCAAAACTCACATTTTGAAAATTTGGCATATAACTGGTTATTCTTCAAAGTCTGAAGCACACTTCAAAGATGTTGCTCATGCTCTCCTCGACTGCTGGAGTAAATCAAGATATCATCAATGAATACAACCACAAAAGAATTCAAATAGGGCTTGAACACCCGATTCATCAAATCCATTAATGTTGTTGGGGCATTTGTCAACCCAAATGACATCACTAGGAATTCGTAATGCCCATACCGAGTCTGAAAAGTTATTTTAGGGACATCAGATTCCCTGATCTTCAACCGATGGAAACTAGACCTCAAATCAATCTTCAAAAATACCTTCCACCCTGAAGCTGATCAAATAAGTCATCAATTCTTGGCAGCGGATATTTGTTTTTAATAGTAGCTTTTTTCAACTGCCGATAATCTATACACATCCGCATAGAGCCATCTTTCTTCTTTACAAATAGTATTGGTGTACCCCAGGGTGAGACATTGGTCTAATGAATCCCTGATCAAGCAGGCCTTGTAACTGCTCCTTCAATTCTTTCAACTCTAACGGGGCCATACGGTAAGGTGGAACAGAAATGGGCTGAGTGCCCGGAGCCAAATCAATACAGAAGTCAATATCCCTATCGGGTGGCATCCCCGGCAAATCTGCAGGAAATACTTCTAGAAATTCATAAACAACTGGTACTGAGTCCATAGAAGGAACATCCGCACAGGGATCGCGAATATAAGCCAAATAGGCTAGACACCCTTTCTCTACCATACGTCGAGCTTTCATATAAGAAATAACCCTGCTGGCAGAATGACTAGGAGTTCCTTTCCACTCTAACCGAGGTAACCCGGCATGGATAGGGTCATTGTCTTGGCATGACAATCCAATATAGAATGATAAGTGGACAGCCAATCCATACCCAAGATGATATCAAAATCTACCATATCAAGAAGTAGAAGATCCACACTAGTCTCAAGACTACCAATAGTAACCGCACACGAATGATAGACATGATCTACTACAACAGAGTCTCCCACCGGTGTAGATACACACACAGAAGCACTCAGAGAATCAAAAGGCACAACCAAATATGAAGTAAAATAGGAGGATACATAGGAATAAGTAGATTCTGGATCAAAAAGAATTGAAGCATCTCTATGGTAAACTGGAATAATACCTGTGATCACAGCATCAGATGACTCGGCCTCAGGCCTAGCTGGAAAAGCATAAAATCGGGGTTGGGCCCCACCACTCTAAACTGCATCCCTGGGACGGCCTCTATCTGCTGGTCTCCACCTCTAATGGTCTGACCTCTACCTCTAATGGCCTTACATCTACCTCTAATGGCCTGACCTCTACCTCTAGTTGGTTGGCCCCTACCTAGTTGGCTAAGCAGGAGGTGAAGCAACCGGTGCCGGTATGATGGCACAAGAATTTTGCCGAGATCTGTTACTCGCCAATCTAGCACAATACCTCCTGATGTGACCAATGTTCTCACACTCATAACACCCATCCTGATGCCATAGCTGCTGAAGTTGTAGCTGACCCGAATGGGCTGGATAACCGCTATAGTAACTCTGGAGTGGTGGTGCACTAATAGGAGCTGAATGTACACTAAATGATGGCTGCCCAGAGTAAGGCATAATATTACCGTGACTCCCTAAAGCACCGTGAGATGCCTGAAGCGCTGAATGAAACGGTCTGGGAGGATGACCCCTACAAAAATTATCCCTGCCTCCAAGCGAGGCACCACTAAATCCACCGAACTGATGAGGCCTCTTATCAAACCTCTGCCCTCTCTCCTGTGCAAGAACCATCTCGATCCTTCTCGCGACATTAGCAGCCACCTGAAAAGAAATCTCACTTCCGGTCTCCTTGGCCATCTGAAGCCTGATAGGGTGAGTGAGTCCCTCAATAAACCTCCTCACTCGTTCTCCCTCAGTAGGTAGTAAAAGGAGAGCATGACGGGCTAAATCCACAAAATGGGACTCATACTGAGTAATAGTCATACTGTCCTGCTGTAGACGCTCAAATTGATTTCGGTAATCCTCCCTCAGTATGATAGGAAGGAACTTCTCCAGAAATAGCTGAAAGAACTGTTCCCAGGTAAGTACAGGTGATCCAACTGGTCTGGTCAATGTATAATCTCTCCACCACCTCTTAGCGGAACCCGTCATCTGAAATACAGCAAAATCAAAACCATTGGTCTCAACTATTCCCATGTTCCGCAGCACCTCGTGGCAGCAGTCAAGATAATCTTGTGGGTCCTCAGGAGGTGTACCACTGAAGTGAACTGGAAAGAGCTTAGTAAACTTATTCAGTCTCAATAAGGCCTCAAAAGACATGGCGGGCCTATCATCGGTCTGTGCCGCAATAACTGGCAGAACTACCCCAACTGGTGGGGCTGCTGGAGCTTGATTCTGGGGAGCCATCTGCTCCGAACGGAAGTAGTGGGAGTTTGTTCTCCTCCCCCAACCTGTGAGACGACTGGTGCCACTGGAAATGTACCATTCTGGGCCACGCCCTCCATAAGACTCACCAAATGGACTAGAGCGTCATGAAGCTCTGAAGTAGCTATGAATCCTTCCGGGATCTGAACTAGTCCAACTGGTACATTCTGAACTAGAACATCCTCCTAAAGATCCACCTGAGGTTCTACAACAGGTGCAGTTGCTCGAGCTCTGGAATGAGCTCTACCTCTGCCTCTACCTCGCCCTCTAGCACGACCTCAGCCTCGACCTCTACCCCTGGCCATCGTTGCCACGGGGGGCTCTGGTCCTTGTCCCTCGGTAGATGTATTACATGTTCTCACCATCTGCGAGAGAATAAGAGTAGAATGGTTCAATCATCGAAGATAGAAAAAATTCGCACGACAGAATAAGAAAGAAGTGATATTTTTCCTAAACTGCATAGCCTCTGAGAGATAAGTACAGGCGTCTCTGTACCGATCCTTCAAACTCTACTAAGCTTGATCGTGACTCGTGAGACCGACCCCATGTACTGGTAAGTGTTGAGCCTAACCTCGACGAAATAGTGACGAGGCTAAGGCGGGTCACTTACATTAACATGTACGCAATATTAGTAACAATAACAAATAATAGAAATAAATCAGGAAATTCATTTATAATAGTTGAAGCCAACTCAGCAGTCATAACCAATTATTATATCAATCAATTTCTGTTGCAGCGTGCAAACCGCTCCCACAATATATTCATTTTCAATCCTCCAATATATTTATTTTAATCAAGTATATATATAGTCTTTTAAATAAGTCTGTTGCGGCGTGCAATCCGATCCCCCAATATAGACTTTTAAATAAGTCTGTTGTGGCGTGCAATCTGATCCCCCAATATAGACTTTTAAATACGTCTCTTGCGGCATGCAATCCGATCACCCAATATAGACTTTTAAATAAGTTTGTTGCGGCGTGCAATCCGATCCTCCAATATAGACTTTTAAATAATTTTGTTGCGTCGTGCAATCCGATCCCCCAATATAGACTTTTAAATAAGTCTGTTGCGGCGAGCAAACTGATCCCCCAATATAGACTTTTAATTAAGTCTGTTGCGGCGTGCAATCCGATCCCCCAATATATATATATATATATATATATATATATATACACTTTCATTTACGTAGCGGTGTGCAACGCGTTCCCCCAATATAACTTTAAACAACTCATAAATGTAATAAAAATTACTCCAATAAATACCACGTCCAATGAAAAACTATTAAGCATAAAGGCATACAATAATTATAATTTATTTATAAACAAAAAATGACATTTAGCAATTAATTGTGAAAATTGTGGAGAAAATAGGCAGTTAATATTTAATATGCTAAATGTCAAATAACAATTAATACACATAAATCAAATAGCATGTAACAATTATTGCAGGAATTCAAGAATTAATATTTGACAAAGAATAGGAGAGAAACAATTATTATAACAATTAATTCGTGAATTAAAACAAGTTTAGGATTTTCAAATAATTATGCAAATAATTAATTTGACGACGTATAGACACTCGTCACCTCGCCTATACGTCGTTCACATGCATTTCACATGACAAATAATTTAAGGGTTCTATTCCCTCAAGTCAAGATTAACCACGACACTTACCACGCTTTGCAATTTCAATCAATTACTCGACCACAGCTTTTCCTTTTGAATTTGACTCCAAAAGTTTCAAATCTATTCACAAACAATTCGATATACTCAATACAAATCGTAGAAATTAATTCTATATGAATTTACTAATTTTCCTGATAAAATCTGAAATTTATTTAAATATTGACAGTGGGGCCCACGTCTCAAATCTCGAAAAAACTTATGAAATCCGAACACCCATTCCGAGACGAGTCCAATCATACCAAAATTATCAAATTCCGATATCAAATGGACCTTCAAATCTTAAATTGTTGTTTTTGGAAGATTTTATAAAAATCTGATTTTTTTCTCCCAAAATTTCACGGATTCATGATATAAATGTGATGACCCAAAAGGTCATCTTAGATTTTAGAATTTGAATCTGTGCTCCTAAGCCTTAAAAATCTCATTTTTACCCTACTCGATTTGTGTGCACAGTCCGGGCAGGTTTCCGGAAAGCTTTTATGTTGAAAACTAATGAAAATAAGAATTTTTGCCTTTAAAGTTGATTTTAGTTGACTTCGGTCAACGTTTTTGGTAAACGGGCCCGGATCCGGATTTTGACGGTCCCGGTGGGTTCGTATCGAATTATGGGACCTGGGCGTATGCCCAGAATCGAATTCGGAGGTCCCTAGCTCAAGTTATGAATTTTTGATGAAAATTAAAAGTTTGGAAATTATTTATTTTTAAGAATTGATTGATATTTGGCATTGTTAGTACCAGGTCCGTATTTTGGTTTGGGATCCCGGTACAGGTTCGTTATGATATTTAAGACGTGTCTGTGAAATATGGTGAGAAACGGAGTTGATTTGACGTGATTCGGACGTCCAGTTGAGAAAATAGAAATTTTAAAGTATTCTTGAGAATTTTATTTAATTTGGTGCTAAATTCGTAGTTCTAGGTGTTATTTGGCAATTTGATCGTGCGAGCAGGTCCGTATGATATTTTTAGACTTGTGTGCATGTTTGGTTTGGAGCCCCGAGGGCTCGGGTGAGTTTCGGACAGGCCACGGGATGTTTTGGACTTTAGAAATCTGGTTTTTCTACAGAGTCCGTGTTCTGGCATGTCCTTCTTCGCGTTCGCGAAGAAACTCTCGCGAACGCGAAGAGTAAACTCGGCAGCTGAAGTTTTCTTCTTCGCTAACGCGAAGGCCTGGTCGCGAACGCGAAGTGATAGGGGACTTACCCTTCGCGAACGCGACTGGCTCAACGCGAAGCATGTGGGGACCTGGGGGGAGGGGGGGTTGGTCGTTGCTTCATCGCGAACGCGAGCCATGTCTCGCGA
>AWOL01S0023340.1:0-23230 GCA_000715115.1 Nicotiana otophora | reverse complement strand
TAATATAGGCATTGCCTCAGATACCCAGGGACCTTTCCGTAAATCACATCTGCAGCTTCTAAATGAGGTGTTTTACGGTTTAGCCGTTCTAGTACCTTCTCCCACTCTGACAAAACTCTTTTCTCTGCTGGAGTCTCTCTTACTCTGATAGGTGCTTGTAGTTGGAAATTGCTAATTTCATCTATCTCCTCGTTCCTTGGATCGGCCATATCATTCAGCTCTGAGTGGTGATAGAGGCTAAGAAGCTCCGAGGTGTTCTCAACTGCTTCATGTGCAGTGAAAAGTACAACACGGCTGCCACTGGAAGCGTTTGGAAAAGCTTGTCGAAGGTCACTCCAGATTCCACGAATGATCTGAATATCATGGAAGACAACGAGGTATCTTATGGGGTATAAAAGTTCTTTAAGTGCTTGAGCTATTACCTCATGCCTTGACCATTTGTCTTTGCGTAAAGCATCTTGCAGTTTGAGCACAGACCATGATATTCCTTCTTGATCTTCAACTATACTGCCCTGATCATTATTATGTTCCGCTGGCTGTAATTGCTCGATAACTTGATTTGCCATTTCTTTCAGGATAGTAATGACATTTAATTCTTGAGGCATCCTTATATACACGCGAACGTCAAAATGACAGATGATGGTGTAATCGTCATTGAGTAGTTGTTGAAGTTTTGCCTTCTCGTTATCCTTTACACCTAAAATTGGAAAGATGCAGAGGTCTTGACAGTTCATAAGCAGCCTTGCCTTTATTTCCTCAACAAAGTAAGGAGGAGTTCCAGCTATATGTTCAATTCCGTAGTCGAGCCTTCTATTATGGAGCCTCTGAATCTTTTTCTTCAGTCGATTAACATGCGCTATCCACTTTGGATCTGACACATTAAATGCATCGATAAATGCAATGACCAGCTTATTCTCTTTGCAGTACAAATCAATCAAATTCTTGACTTCTAAAGCAATGCCGCTAATTTCTTCCACCCAAACTTGCACTTTGGCATCCACTTTATCCATCATCTGAATGGCTCAAAGTGATTATAAACTTCACAAAATTAGTTAAGTAAGTGGAGATAATTTGAAAATACAACAAAAGGTAGCTACATTACAACCCAGAGCCCGTGGGAGAATTAATGTTAAAGTGTCTCAAAGATTATCATCAAGTTTAAAACACACATGGTTTAGCCTTAACCATCATTTACAAGATATAGAAACTAATTTCAATTTAGTAACTATTATGGTATACTGTTTATCGGATAAGCAGCAGGAATGTTAGGACCAAAAACACAAAAGATTATTCTTGTTTCGAAAGTTTGCAAGAAGTAGAAAACGTGCAATAATTTCTTAAAACCAATGTAATGTGAAACATAGTGCAAGAATTTCTTGAAACTAAGTACAGGCAAATTTCTTCCTGTCATTTTCAAAGTTTAAAAGGTTTTCTGTGACTTGGTAGAAATGTGAAAAGCTTGAAAGTATGATCACCTTAACATCTTCCATTAAAGCTTGCATCAGATTCATCTCTCTTTTGATTGATTGAATTTTGCTTGAGAGAAAACCCGAAGGGTATGGTTCTCGCTCTTGGATGACAGTACCTGAGCCTTTTCTTCCTTTGATGGTTATGTCATATGTCATCTTCCATTCATGGATCTGGTCAAACCGATTCATGATCCATGAAAGCTTCTGTGCAAAACCGTATCTATTCATGTCGAAAGAAAAGAAACGACCAAAGCGCATTACTTCAAATCTTTCTTCAGAAGTACTCTAATATAAACACAACACAACAACATAAAGGGTGTGTTTGGTATCATGGAAAACATTTTCCGCATTTTCCACTGTATGGTTGCACAAAATAGTTTGGAAAATATTTTCTTAGATATTACATTTTCCTGAAATTGGAGGAAAATGACCTCCCTAGAAAAAGTTAGAAAAAATATTTTCCAAAAACTCTACTTACTCTCATATTTAACCCCAACCCCCTCCCCCTTCTCTCGCCTACCCTGCCCCCCTCTCCAAAAATATTTTTTTTTCAGATTTTGTTTTTTAGCGATTCAGAAGTTTATCAAATTTATGGGTTAAAAAGGTTGTTGGTTCAAAAGTTTATGGCTTCATGTTTATTGTATCTAAATTATTTATGAATACTCTTGAGAAGTTATTTTCCTTAATTTGCATACCAAACACCGGAAAATGAGTAAGATTATTACTTGTTTTCCAAGAAATCATTTTCTTGGAAAATATTTTCCACGTTATACCAAACACACCCCGATCTCAATAATTACATATATAAATGGAAGTATGTCACTTTTAAGATGCACGACTAGAAGAAAGAGATCTTTCTATTGATAGGAACGGAACTTCTTAGAAAAGCTGCGAAGACAGGAATAGTTTCAAGCAGAATCCGAATAAAGAAAGAGGCAGGGTCGGATCAGACGTCGGTAAGTGAAAGAAAAAGGAAGCTTTTACAGCTATATAAAATTAAGAGTAATCACCTAACAGAATATTAAATAATATTGTAGAATAAGAAGAAAAGTACAAGTAGAAAGAAAGATTTGTTCTCTTTTAGCANTCTTTTAGCGAGGAAGAGAAAGAAGAAGCAGATGCTAACTCAACCGAATAAGGAGAGGTTTTAGGCGGAAGAAAACTGCTCGGCTAACAAGGGTTGCAGTTGAACTATATACAAACAACTATACCTGGAAAGGGGGATAAGCTCGACAAAGACTTCGAAAGAAAGGAGGTAACCAGTTACTAGACCGAAAGGAAGTGGGTTTACCAACTGATCAGGAAGTAGTTGAGGGGGGAACTGGTCCTACTAATGATCCAGGATCAAACTCTTCCTTTTCGGTTACATTGGCTTGGCCTTTTGGANGGTCCTACTACTGAGCCAGGATCAAACTCTTCCTTTCCGGTTACATTGGCTTGGCCTTTTGGACAAGCAGATAGCACATGACCAAAAGTTTTTACACCCATGAGCTAAGGCACCACCCTTCTTTCCGACCCGGATTGGAAGAATTTTCCACATACTGAGGTTTTGGGTCTTCATGAGTAGTTCTTGTCGACGATCCCTTGAAAAAAGTCCTTTGTTGAGCCGGCTTTCCCCCCTGACAAAAGACTTTCCCTAGGTTGGGAGTCTTTGGACAGGACTAGTTGCTTCGATTCCACTCATGTCAGCTCATAACTTCGCTCCTCGATCGCTTTATCTTTCTAGTGATCTAGTGATGCGGGAAGGGAGTGATAATTAGACTCCTATAGCAGTTCGGGAGCATCAACATCTATTTGGTAGAATATAACGACATGATCTCTTTGCTTTCGATGGCTGCTCGGGGCTGAAACATAGTGGAAATATGAATATGATCTATCCCGGCTCATAAGAAGTACGAAGGTTCTTGTAAGTTGGGTCAGCGGTTCCAGTGACTTAAGGAATAGGGCATTTTTAGCACTGTTAAAGTGATTGGCAGAAATGCCCTTGAGACGCGAATCCCGTTGAAATGGAAAGTCCTTGGTCTACATACATTAGTTGTAGGTTACCCTCCTATTATTGAAAATGAGTTATCCTCCTCAAAATCCTTCCCCCCGGTCAAGTTGTCTTAAGCCCGAATCCATCCTTACGGAAGAAGGGCGGGATATCGTCTACGAGAGAGAATACTTGTTGTTCACCTCTGCCTCCCGATGTTGCTGACCCCTACCGAGACCTTTTTCCTTTATTCACTACAAGACTGGTCCAAATTTCTAGTTTGTTGCACTCACCCTTCGTTTCTGTTAATCATTCATGACCCCTGAATGAAAGATAAATGACTTTACTAAGCAAATTATCTGTCGGTCCCCATTGGTTAATTATGTCAAGCAAGGAGTACCGCTGGACTATCTCACTAGCGATCCTATTTCAACGACCTTCTCGTAATACCTAAAAAAAGTATCTCGATCCTGTAGGAGTGACAGCCGTAATGGAGATCGATAAAGATCTTTATTCTTAAAAGAAAGGGCAAGCACCGAAACACAGGAATGATCAAAGAGAGGCCTCAACTGACACTAATAAAGCCAAAGAACAAGAAGGAAGTGATGATGTGATTCCTTTTGTACCTGTGTCTATGTCGCTTGACAAGTATACCTATTAATCAGTTGACCTATCTCTATTTGTATTTTCTTCTAGGTCAGCTGACCCTGGTCTTCTTTGAGTTTATGATATTCCCCGCTCGTCCGAGCTTTTGTAGGCCGAATAAATGCTTAGATGAGAAGAAGTCAGAGCAAAAGTCAAAACAAGAAGGACAAATAAGTCTCTTCCACTTCTCTAGAGGTTTAGGATGAGGAAGTGATGGGGACGACGATACTCGTGCAAGATAAGATGAAGACTGGCTGACTTATCGAACGGACGGACACTTTGATCTTGATCGTGCAATCTAAGACGCAATGAAGGACTTTCGTCAATGCGGATGGAGCCACTAGATCCCACAACAACGATCTTCAAACTGATAAACCAACCTTTCACTTCTCATATGGGGATTCATCCACATGAAGACTAGAAGATAACATTCTAAGGCTATATAGAGCCCTTATCCAAGAAATGAGCTATCTTGCTTAGCATACCTCACCAAAGCTCTTCAAATCAATCTCCTCGGTAGTTGAACATGATTCCTTAAAGTCGGGAACTCCATTCAATTAGCGGGCATAAGCTCTCCCCTTGCTTTGCTCATTTTCTCTTGATACGCTTACCTTGCCCATTTAGGTTTTCAAGAAGTAGACACGGGCAGGGAAATTCCTAGCTAGGTTCTTCATCTCAGTGCTCTCTCGGCGGCTAGCTCGTCAAAGTACCAAACCCTGGCTTTCTACCCTGAACAATGTGTATCTTCTTCTGGCCCCTTTGGGGCAAGTGAGAGCACTAGGCTTGAAACTTCTGAACTCTAACAGAGTATTCAGATTTCAGGCTTCGGTCATCTCCCCAATCTAGATAATTAACGAAAGAAAAATGTATTAATCAATCGATAACAAAGCAGAAAGTGTTAAACATATTGGGACAGAGCTTGGGAGTTAAAATTTTGTAATCAGCTCAGTTGTTAAAATTGATTTGACTTTTCAAGCTTACCAGCTTAATCTTATATGACGTTGATTTCATTCACCTATCTAATTGTATTAAGGGTGTGTTTGGTACGAAAGAAAATATTTTCTGAAAAATATTTTTTAATTTTTCTATGTTTAGTTGACTTAAATATTTTAAAAAATATTTTTCTCGTAAACTCATTTTTCTCTAAAAGGAGAAAAATAACTTCTCTACCAAAAGGCTTGGTTGCGTTATAAAACTCACGGTCGTTATTTCACATAGTTGATTCTATCATTATTCCATGCAATGTCTCTTTATTTTCCGTGTTACCATTCCTCTTGTTGTTCCCTTGTTATGTTCTTTGCTTATTAATTGCACATGTTTATATAATAGGTATCTTGTACTAGCCTCGTCACTATCTCGTCGGGGTTAGGCTCGACACTTGCTAAGTACATTGGGTCAGTTGTACTCATACTATACTTTTACACTTCTTGTGCACATCCTGGTATTGGTCCATGCGATATTCAGAGAGGCCAGTAGCTTGGACAGCCGAGGAGACTCAAGATAGAGTTGCATCTCCTTTCGCATACTCTGGAGTCACCTTTATTTTGTTACTGTTTCATTGTGTCAAACAATATCGTATTTCTTTTCAGATGTTGTATTTAGTACTCTTAGAAGCTCATGTACTCAGTACACCAATCCTAACAACCTCCCAGGACATGTTAGCCGGTAGCGTTGTTTTTGACTTATTATGTTATTTCTGAGCTTCAGTCTTATTTATGATATTATGCTATTTAATATCAGTTCTGTATTTCTTGTCATTATTGAAATGTTGGATTGTCAAGCAAGCAGTGTTACACGTCATCACGATTGCTTGGTGGGATTTTGGGTCGTAATAGTTTCACTTGTCGTTCCCATGACCCTTCTCCTCCTTGAAATAAAAGACCTCCCTGATTCACGATTTTCAAAGCTCATTTCGTCCCACTTATAGAAAAGAATGTATAAAGATTTTGTCGGTTTGCTGACAATATTCTTAGAATAGAGTAAATTAATAGAAGCAGTGTTGAAGGAGAACAAAAAAAATGAGAAGCAATATCATGTTTAATGTATTCTGACTTGGGAGGTTACTCTAGATAGAAAATGTAAAGGTTTGCAACTTGCAAGAATATGCAGGCAAAGTGGGGACTGTGCAAGTGAAACTAAGAGTAAAAATCGAGGAATGAAGGAAGCTAAGATGCTTTACTGCCTTTAGCTTTACACCTCTGCTATTTCTTGTTTTAGGTTTGTCGTTTGTTCTATCATTTCCTGCGGCCTTTATCATTTTATTCATTATTTTTTACAAAAAGAAGAATTAACCTGGCAAAAGGGTTTGTGATAGAGCTTCAAATGGCTTGAATGAATTTAGAGAAGAAGAACTTTCGACTTAAGTCAATAGGACTGTCACGTGGCCAATAGACAGCAATTTCAGGCAATTTAACTAACTTCTCACATGCTTGACCTGAAGTATGTGGATCATGACGGCGAATTGCATTAGGGAGGCTGTTAGTGAGGTATTGGGGGTCTCGAAGGGCCCCCCTGGTGGCCGCAAAAGGGATTGGTGGTGGAGCGCTGATGTTCAAGGTAAAGTGGAAGCCAAGAAGGCGGCATATTTGAAGCATTTGGAGAGTGGGGACGAGAGGACGAACAAGGTGAGGTATAAGGTGGCTAAGAACGAAGCAAAGTTAGCACAAACTATGGCTAAGAATGTCGCGTTTGAACGCCTGTACGGAGAACTTGGAGGCAAGGGAGGAGATAAGAAGTTGTACAGGCTAGCAAAGACGCGTGAGAGGAAAACCCCTGATCTGGACCAAGTGAAGTGCATCAAGGATGAGGATGGTAGTGTATTGTTGGACGAGGCACTTATTCGTCGGAGATGGCAGACTTACTTCCATAAACTCTTGAATGAAGAGGGGGATAGAAACATTATGCTGGGTGACTTAGAACATTCTGAGAGTCGTCGTCGGGACTTTGGGTATTGTAGGCATATAAAAGTTGAAAAGGTAGAGGGGGCTATGAGTAAGATGAGCAGAGGAAGAGCGACAGGGCCAGACGAGATTCTGGTGGAATTTAGGAAGAGCATGGGTAGGGCGGGCTTGGAATGGCTAACTGGGTTATTCAATGTCATATTTAGGACGAGGAGGATGCCTGAGGAGTGGAAATGGAATACGATGATCCCATTATATAAGAACAAGGGTGATAA
Organism: Nicotiana otophora; assembly: GCA_000715115.1. Taxonomy (NCBI): domain Eukaryota; kingdom Viridiplantae; phylum Streptophyta; class Magnoliopsida; order Solanales; family Solanaceae; genus Nicotiana; species Nicotiana otophora. The sequence goes on along the minus strand of AWOL01S0023340.1, from coordinate 15,969 downwards.
ACAAAATTGCAATAACTATCGGGGCATCAAGCTACTTAGTCATACTATGAAAGTATGGATGAGGGTGGTGGAGCGGAGGGTGAGGAAGATTGTGTCTATCTCAGAGAACCAATTTGGATTTATAGCAGGACGCTCAAGTACATAAGCCATTCACCTTGTTAGGAGGTTGATGAAGCAGTATAGGGAGGGTCCACCAATTCGAGGGTCCATCAAACTCTATAGAAAACCAGGCTCCCTATAAGTTTCCAAAGATATAAGTTCCCACATAAATCACACACACTGCAGTAGGTAAATGACAAGAGGAATTTTACATGAAAATTCCCAGCTCAACGGGATTAAAAAACATGACATACCCTTGTAGGATTTCAATTTCACTATAAGCAACGTTTAGATCTATGTAACATAGGAATTAACTTCTTAATCCCTCACTAACTTGTAACAACTCTATTACAAGCCACTTTGTAATAACTCTATTACAAAGTCTTAATATCTCACTAACTTGTAACAACTCTATTACAAGCCACTTTATAATAACTCTATTACAAAGACTTCCAACTCGATTGAACTAGCCAAGACACAAACACAAGGGTTTATGATTTACAAAGGTTTCCCATACAATGCTTCTAACTAAGTTAAGTAGGAATTACAAGTAAAGAACTTTAAAAAAGGTGTAACATAAATAAGGACATGTGATGACTTAATGCTGGAAACTGGTCCTTCGTTATGTTGCTCTTTGTTCTTGACGCCTTGAAGGTCACTTGCAGGTTGGCAATGCACTTGAGAGAGAGCTTGATTGATTCTAAAGTGTGCAAGTGTTGTTTTTGCCTTCCCTTCATGTTAATATTGCATAAGTGACCTCACTTGAATGATGTAAGCATGTTTGGTACAAAAGCATTCCCCATAAAGTTGACTGCTCCACTGTTTACACTGTTGCGTGTGTGCAGAGAAACAGTTGCAGTCACTTTACAGCTGTGGGGAGTTGACTGGTACTGTCAGCAAGACAAGGGAACAGATCGACATCTGTTTCCCCTGTTGTTTCTTAGAGTCTGAATGTTAAACCACGTCCCCGAACTGACACGTCCCCGAACTGAGACTTATTGTTCTTTAAGTAGTTGAGGATATGTATCATGTTCCTTATCTGGTTCTTATCATTAAGTTTGTTAGATCATCAAAACATAACAAGGTACATATAACCTATCACAGTTTAATATTAGTTCAGTATTTCTTTTCACTATTGAAATGTTGGATTGCCAAGCAATCGGTGTTAGACGTCATCACGATTGCTTGGTAGGATTTTGGGTCGTAATAGTTTCACTTGTTGCTCCCATGATCCTTCTCCTCCTTGAACATAAAAAGACCTCCCTGATTCAGGGTCTTCAAAGCTCATTTCGTCCCACTTATAGAAAAGAATGTATAAAGATTTTGTGGGTTTGCTGACAATATTCTTAGAATGGAGTAAATTAATAGAAGCATTGTTGAAAGAGGAGAAAGAAAAGGAGAAGCAATATCATGTTTAATGTATAAGGTGGCTAAGATAGAAGCAAAGTTAGAAATAACTTCGGCTAAGAATGTCGCGTTTGAACGCCTGTACGGAGAACTTAGAGGCAAGGGAGGGGATAAGAAGTTGTACAGGCTAGCAAAGACGCGTGAGAGGAAAGCCCGTGATCTGGACCAAGTGAAGTGCATCAAGGATGAGGATGGTAGTGTATTGTTGGACGAGGCACTTATTCGTCGGAGATGGCAGACTTACTTCCATAAACTCTTGAATGAAGAGGGGGATAGAAACATTATGCTGGGTGACTTAGAACATTCTGAGAGTCGTCGTCGGGACTTTGGGTATTGTAGGCATATAAAAGTTGAGAAGGTAGAGGGGGCTATGAGTAAGATGAGCAGAGGAAGAGCGACAGGGCCAGACGAGATTCCAGTGGAATTTAGGAAGAGCATGGGTAGGGTGGGCTTGGAATGGCTAACTGGTTATTCAATGTCATATTTAGGACGAGGAGGATGCCTGAGGAATGAAAATGGAGTACGATGATCCCATTATATAAGAACAAGGGTGATAAACAAAATTGCAATAACTATCGGGGCATTAAGCTACTTAGTCACACTATGAAAGTATGGATGAGGGTGGTGGAGCGGAGGGTGAGGAAGATTGTGTCTGTCTCAGAGAACCAATTTGTATTTATAGCAGGACGCTCAAGTACATAAGACATTCACCTTGTTACGAGGTTGATGGAGCAGTATAGGGAGGGTCCACCAATTCGAGGGTCCATCAAACTCTATAGAGAACCAGGCTCTCTATAAGTTCTCACAGATATAAGTTCCCACATAAATCACACACACTGCAGTAGGTAAATGACAGGAGGAATTTTACGTGAAAATTTCCAGCTCAACGGGATTACAAAACACGACATACCCTTGTAGGATTTCAATTTCACTATAAGCAACTTTTAGATCTATGTAACCTAGGAATTAACTTCTTAATCGCTCACTAACTTGTAACAACTCTATTACAAGACACTTTGTAATAACTCTATTACAACGTCTTAATATCTTACTAACTTGTAACAACTCTATTACAAGCCACTTTGTAATAACTCTATTACAAAGACTTCTAACTCGATTGAACTAGCCAAGACACAAACACAAGGATTTATGATTTACAAAAGTTTCCCATACAATGCTTCTAAGTAAGTTAAGTAGGAATTACAAGTAAAGAACTTTAACAAAGGTGTAACATAACTAAGGACATGTGATGACTCAATGCTGGAAACTGGTCCTTCGTTATGTTGCTCTTTGTTCTTGACGCCTTGAAGGTCCCTTGCAGGTTGGCAATGCACTTGAGAGAGAGCTTGATTGATTCTAAAGTGTGCAAATGTTGTTTTTGCCTTCCCTTCATGTTAATATTGCATAAGTGACCTCACTTGAATGATGTATGTTTGGTACAAAAGCATTCCCCATAAAGTTGACTGCTCCACTGTTTATACTGTTGCGTGTGTGCAGAGAAATAGTTGCAGTTACTTTACAGCTGTGGGGAGTTGACTGGTATTGTCAGCAAGACAATGGAACAGATCGACATTTGTTCCCCCTGTTGTTTCTTAGACTCTGAATGTTAAACCACGTCCCCGAACTGAGACTTATTGTTCTTTAAGTAGTTGAGGATATGTATCAGGTTCCTTATCTGGTTCTTATCATTAAGTTTGTTAGATTATCAAAATATAACAAGGTACATATAACCTATCACTGTTTAATATTAGTTCAGTATTTCCTGTCATTAATGAAATGTTGGATTGCCAAGCAATCGGTGTTAGATGTCATCACGATTGCTTGGTAGGATTTTGGGTCGTAATAGTTTCACTTGTTACTCCCATGATCCTTCTCCTCCTTGAACACAAAAAGACCTCCCTGATTCAGTGTCTTCAAAGCTCATTTCGTCCCACTTATAGAAAAGAATGTATAAAGATTTAGTGGGTTTGCTGACAATATTCTTAGAATGGAGTAAATTAATAGAAGCATTGTTGAAAGAGGAGAAAGAAAAGGAGAAGCAATATCATGTTTAATGTATAAGGTGGCTAAGATAGAAGCAAAGTTAGAAATAACTTCGGCTAAGAATGTCGCGTTTGAACGCCTGTACGGAGAACTTAGAGGCAAGGGAGGGGATAAGAAGTTGTACAGGCTAGCAAAGACGCGTGAGAGGAAAGCCCGTGATCTGGACCAAGTGAAGTGCATCAAGGATGAGGATGGTAGTGTATTGTTGGACGAGGCACTTATTCGTCGGAGATGGCAGACTTACTTCCATAAACTCTTGAATGAAGAGGGGGATAGAAACATTATGCTGGGTGACTTAGAACATTCTGAGAGTCGTCATCGGGACTTTGGGTATTGTAGGCATATAAAAGTTGAAAAGGTAGAGGGGGCTATGAGTAAGATGAGCAGAGGAAGAGCGACAGGGCCAGACGAGATTCTGGTGGAATTTAGGAAGAGCATGGGTAGGGCGGGCTTGGAATGGCTAACTGGGTTATTCAATGTCATATTTAGGACGAGGAGGATGCCTGAGGAGTGGAAATGGAATACGATGATCCCATTATATAAGAACAAGGGTGATAAACAAAATTGCAATAACTATCGGGGCATCAAGCTACTTAGTCATACTATGAAAGTATGGATGAGGGTGGTGGAGCGGAGGGTGAGGAAGATTGTGTCTATCTCAGAGAACCAATTTGGATTTATAGCAGGACGCTCAAGTACATAAGCCATTCACCTTGTTAGGAGGTTGATGAAGCAGTATAGGGAGGGTCCACCAATTCGAGGGTCCATCAAACTCTATAGAAAACTAGGCTCCCTATAAGTTCCCAAAGATATAAGTTCCCACATAAATCACACACACTGCAGTAGGTAAATGACAAGAGGAATTTTACATGAAAATTCCCAGCTCAACGGGATTAAAAAACATGACATACCCTTGTAGGATTTCAATTTCACTATAAGCAACGTTTAGATCTATGTAACATAGGAATTAACTTCTTAATCCCTCACTAACTTGTAACAACTCTATTACAAGCCACTTTATAATAACTCTATTACAAAGACTTCTAACTCGATTGAACTAGCCAAGACACAAACACAAGGGTTTATGATTTACAAAGGTTTCCCATACAATGCTTCTAACTAAGTTAAGTAGGAATTACAAGTAAAGAACTTTAAAAAAGGTGTAACATAAATAAGGACATGTGATGACTTAATGCTGGAAACTGGTCCTTCGTTATGTTGCTCTTTGTTCTTGACGCCTTGAAGGTCACTTGCAGGTTGGCAATGCACTTGAGAGAGAGCTTGATTGATTCTAAAGTGTGCAAGTGTTGTTTTTGCCTTCCCTTCATGTTAATATTGCATAAGTGACCTCACTTGAATGATGTAAGCATGTTTGGTACAAAAGCATTCCCCATAAAGTTGACTGCTCCACTGTTTACACTGTTGCGTGTGTGCAGAGAAACAGTTGCAGTCACTTTACAGCTGTGGGGAGTTGACTGGTACTGTCAGCAAGACAAGGGAACAGATCGACATCTGTTTCCCCTGTTGTTTCTTAGAGTCTGAATGTTAAACCACGTCCCCGAACTGACACGTCCCCGAACTGAGACTTATTGTTCTTTAAGTAGTTGAGGATATGTATCATGTTCCTTATCTGGTTCTTATCATTAAGTTTGTTAGATCATCAAAATATAACAAGGTACATATAACCTATCACAGTTTAATATTAGTTCAGTATTTCTTTTCACTATTGAAATGTTGGATTGCCAAGCAATCGGTGTTAGACGTCATCACGATTGCTTGGTAGGATTTTGGGTCGTAATAGTTTCACTTGTTGCTCCCATGATCCTTCTCCTCCTTGAACATAAAAAGACCTCCCTGATTCAGGGTCTTCAAAGCTCATTTCGTCCCACTTATAGAAAAGAATGTATAAAGATTTTGTGGGTTTGCTGACAATATTCTTAGAATGGAGTAAATTAATAGAAGCATTGTTGAAAGAGGAGAAAGAAAAGGAGAAGCAATATCATGTTTAATGTATTTGGACCTGGGAGGTTACTTTAGATAAAACAATGTAAGGGTTTGCAACTTGCAAGAATATGCAGGCAATATGGGCACTGTGCAAGTGAAACTAGGAGTAAAAATCGACGAATGAAGGAAGCTAAGATGCCTTACTGCCTTTAGCTTTACACCTCTGCTATTTATTGTTTTAGGTTTGTCGTTTGCTATATCATTTCCTGCGGCCTTTATCATTTTATTCATTATTGTTTACAAAAAGAAGAATTAACCTGGCAGAAGGGTTTGTGATAGAGCTTCAAATGGCTCGAATGAATTTAGAGAAGAGGAACTTTCGACTTAAGTCAATAGGACTTCCACGTGGCCAATAGACAGCAATTCAAGGCAATTTAATTAACTTTCCACATGCTTGACCTAAAGTATGTGGACCGTGATAGCGAATTGCATTAGGGAGGTTGTTAGGGAGGTATTGGGGGACTCGAAGGGCCCCCCTGGAGGCCGCAAAGGGGATTGGTGGTGGAGCACTGACGTTCAAGGTAAAGTGGAAGCCAAGAAGGCGGTATATTTGAAGCTTTTGGAGAGTGGGGACGAGAGGACAAACAAGGAGAGGTATAAGGTGGCTAAGATAGAAGCAAAGTTAGAAATAACTCCGGCTAAGAATGTCGCGTTTGAACGCCTGTACGGAGAACTTGGAGTCAAGGGAGGGGATAAGAAGTTGTACATGGTAGCAAAGACGCGTGAGAGGAAAGCCCTTGATCTGGACCAAGTGAAGTGCATCAAGGATGAGGATGGTAGTGTATTGTTGGACTAGGCACTTATTCGTCGGAGATGGAAGACTTAGTTCCATAAACTCTTGAATGAAGAGGGGGATAGAAACATTATGCTGGGTGACTTAGAACATTTTGAGAGTCGTCGTCGGGACTTTGGGTATTGTAGGCATATAAAAGTTGTGAAGGTAGAGGGGGCTATGAGTAAGATGAGCAGAGGAAGAGCGCCAGAGCCAGACGAGATTCCGGTGGAATTTAGGAAGAGCATGGGTAGGGCGGGCTTGGAATAGCTAACTGGGTTATTCAATGTCATATTTAGGACGAGGAGGATGCCTGAGGAGTGGAAATGGAATACGATAATCCCATTATATAAGAACAAAGTTGATAAACAAAATTGCAATAACTATCGGGGCATCAAGCTACTTAGTCATACTATGAAAGTATGGATGAGGGTGGTGGAGCGGAGGGTGAGGAAGATTGTGTCTATCTCAGAGAACCAATTTGGATTTATAGCAGGACGCTCAAGTACATAAGCCATTCACCTTGTTAGGAGGTTGATGAAGCAGTATAGGGAGGGTCCACCAATTCGAGGGTCCATCAAACTCTATAGAAAACCAGGCTCCCTATAAGTTTCCACAGATATAAGTTCCCATATAAATCACAAACACTACAGTAGGTAAATGACAAGAGGAATTTTACATGAAAATTCCCAGCTCAACGGGATTAAAAAACACGACATACCCTTGTAGGATTTCAATTTCACTATAAGCAACTTTTAGATCTATGTAACCTAGGAATTAACTTCTTAATCCCTCACTAACTTGTAACAACTCTATTACAAGCCACTTTGTAATAACTCTATTACAAAGTCTTAATATCTCACTAACTTGTAACAACTCTATTACAAGCCACTTTATAATAACTCTATTACAAAGACTTCCAACTCGATTGAACTAGCCAAGACACAAACACAAGGGTTTATGATTTACAAAGGTTTCCCATACAATGCTTCTAACTAAGTTAAGTGGGAATTACAAGTAAAGAACTTTAACAAAGGTGTAACATAAACTAAGGATATGTGATGACTCAATGCTGGAAACTGGTCCTTCGTTATGTTGCTCTTTGTTCTTGATGCCTTAAAGGTCACTTGCAGGTTGGCAATGCACTTGAGAGAGAGCTTGATTGATTCTAAAGTGTGCAAGTGTTGTTTTTGCCTTCCCTTCATGTTAATATTGCATAAGTGACCTCACTTGAATGATGTAAGCATGTTTGGTACAAAAGCATTCCCCGTAAAGTTGACTGCTCCACTGTTTACACTGTTGCGTGTGTGCAGAGAAACAGTTGCAGTCACTTTACAGCTGTGGGGAGTTGACTGGTACTGTCAGCAAGACAAGGGAACAGATCGACATCTGTTTCCCCTGTTGTTTCTTAGAGTCTGAATGTTAAACCACGTCCCCGAACTGACACGTCCCCGAACTGAGACTTATTGTTCTTTAAGTAGTTGAGGATATGTATCATGTTCCTTATCTGGTTCTTATCATTAAGTTTGTTAGATCATCAAAATATAACAAGGTACATATAACCTATCACAGTTTAATATTAGTTCAGTATTTCTTTTCACTATTGAAATGTTGGATTGCCAAGCAATCGGTGTTAGACGTCATCACGATTGCTTGGTAGGATTTTGGGTCGTAATAGTTTCACTTGTTGCTCCCATGATCCTTCTCCTCCTTGAACATAAAAAGACCTCCCTGATTCAGGGTCTTCAAAGCTCATTTCGTCCCACTTATAGAAAAGAATGTATAAAGATTTTGTCGGTTTGCTCACAATATTCTTAGAATGGAGTAAATTAATAGAAGCAGTGTTGAAAGAGGAGAAAGGAAAGGAGAAGCAATATCATGTTTAATGTATTTGGACTTGGGAGGTTACATTAGATAAAAAATGTAAGGGTTTGCAACTTGCAAGAATATGCAGGCAAAATGGGCACTGTGCATGTGAAACTAGGAGTAAAAATCGACGAATGAAGGAAGCTAAGATGCCTTACTGCCTTTAGCTTTACACCTCTGCTATTTATTGCTTTAGGTTTGTCGTTTGTTATATCATTTCCTGCGGCCTTTATCATTTTATTCATTATTGTTTACAAAAAGAAGAATTAACCTGGCAAAAGGGTTTGTGATAGAGCTTCAAATGGCTCGAATGAATTTAGAGAAGAGGAACTTTCGACTTAAGTCAATAGGACTTCCACGTGGCCAATAGACAGCAATTCAAGGCAATTTAATTAACTTTCCACATGCTTGACCTAAAATATGTGGGCCGTGATAGCGAATTGCATTAGGGAGGTTGTTAGGGAGGTATTGGGGGACTCGAAGGGCCCCCCTGGAGGCCGCAAAGGGGATTGGTGGTGGAGCACTGACGTTCAAGGTAAAGTGGAAGCCAAGAAGGCGGTATATTTGAAGCTTTTGGAGAGTGGGGACGAGAGGACAAACAAGGAGAGGTATAAGGTGGCTAAGATAGAAGCAAAGTTAGAAATAACTCCGGCTAAGAATGTCGCGTTTGAACGCCTGTACGGAGAACTTGGAGTCAAGGGAGGGGATAAGAAGTTGTACATGGTAGCAAAGACGCGTGAGAGGAAAGCCCTTGATCTGGACCAAGTGAAGTGCATCAAGGATGAGGATGGTAGTGTATTGTTGGACTAGGCACTTATTCGTCGGAGATGGAAGACTTAGTTCCATAAACTCTTGAATGAAGAGGGGGATAGAAACATTATGCTGGGTGACTTAGAACATTTTGAGAGTCGTCGTCGGGACTTTGGGTATTGTAGGCATATAAAAGTTGTGAAGGTAGAGGGGGCTATGAGTAAGATGAGCAGAGGAAGAGCGCCAGAGCCAGACGAGATTCCGGTGGAATTTAGGAAGAGCATGGGTAGGGCGGGCTTGGAATAGCTAACTGGGTTATTCAATGTCATATTTAGGACGAGGAGGATGCCTGAGGAGTGGAAATGGAATACGATAATCCCATTATATAAGAACAAAGTTGATAAACAAAATTGCAATAACTATCGGGGCATCAAGCTACTTAGTCATACTATGAAAGTATGGATGAGGGTGGTGGAGCGGAGGGTGAGGAAGATTGTGTCTATCTCAGAGAACCAATTTGGATTTATAGCAGGACGCTCAAGTACATAAGCCATTCACCTTGTTAGGAGGTTGATGAAGCAGTATAGGGAGGGTCCACCAATTCGAGGGTCCATCAAACTCTATAGAAAACCAGGCTCCCTATAAGTTTCCACAGATATAAGTTCCCATATAAATCACAAACACTACAGTAGGTAAATGACAAGAGGAATTTTACATGAAAATTCCCAGCTCAACGGGATTAAAAAACACGACATACCCTTGTAGGATTTCAATTTCACTATAAGCAACTTTTAGATCTATGTAACCTAGGAATTAACTTCTTAATCCCTCACTAACTTGTAACAACTCTATTACAAGCCACTTTGTAATAACTCTATTACAAAGTCTTAATATCTCACTAACTTGTAACAACTCTATTACAAGCCACTTTATAATAACTCTATTACAAAGACTTCCAACTCGATTGAACTAGCCAAGACACAAACACAAGGGTTTATGATTTACAAAGGTTTCCCATACAATGCTTCTAACTAAGTTAAGTGGGAATTATAAGTAAAGAACTTTAACAAAGGTGTAACATAAACTAAGGATATGTGATGACTCAATGCTGGAAACTGGTCCTTCGTTATGTTGCTCTTTGTTCTTGATGCCTTAAAGGTCACTTGCAGGTTGGCAATGCACTTGAGAGAGAGCTTGATTGATTCTAAAGTGTGCAAGTGTTGTTTTTGCCTTCCCTTCATGTTAATATTGCATAAGTGACCTCACTTGAATGATGTAAGCATGTTTGGTACAAAAGCATTCCCCATAAATTTGACTGCTCCATTGTTTACACTGTAGCGTGTGTGCAGAGAAATAGTTGTAGTCACTTTACAGCTGTGGGGAGTTGACTGGTACTGTCAGCAAGACAAGGGAACAGATCGGCATCTGTTCCCCCTATTGTTTCTTAGACTTTGAATGTTAAACCACGTCCCCGAACTGAGACTTATTGTTCTTTAAGTAGTTGAGGATATGTAACAGGTTCCTTATCTGGTTCTTATCATTAAGTTTGTTAGATCATCAAAACATAATAAGGTACATATAACCTATCACTGTTTAATACTAGTTCAGTATTTCTTGTCATAATTGAAATGTTGGATTGCCAAGCAATCGGTGTTAGACGTCATCACGATTGCTTGGTAGGATTTTGGGTCATAATAGTTTCACTTGTCGCTCCCATGATCCTTCTCCTCCTTGAATATAAAAAGACCTCCCTGATTCAGGGTCTTCAAAGCTCATTTCGTCCCACTTATAGAAAAGAATGTATAAAGATTTTGTGGGTTTGCTGACAATATTCTTAGAATGGAGTAAATTAATAGAAGCAGTGTTGAAAGAGGAGAAAGAAAAGGAGAAGCAATATCATGTTTAATGTATTTGGACCTGGGAGGTTACTTTAGATAGAAAATGTAAGGGTTTGCAACTTGCAAGAATATGCAGGCAAAATGGGCACTGTGCAAGTGAAACTAGGAGTAAAAATCGACGAATGAAGGAAGCTAAGATGCCTTACTGCCTTTAGCTTTACACCTCTGCTATTTATTGTTTTAGGTTTGTCGTTTGCTATATCATTTCCTGCGGCCTTGATCATTTTATTCATTATTGTTTACAAAAAGGAGAATTAACCTGGCAGAAGGGTTTTTGATAGAGCTTTAAATTGCTCGAATGAATTTAGAGAAGAACTTTCGACTTAAGTCAATAGGACTTCCACGTGGCCAATAGACAGCAATTCCAGGCAATTTAATTAACTTTCCACATGCTTGACCTAATGTATGTGGACCGTGATAGCGAATTGCATTAGGGAGGCTGTTAGGGAGGTATTGGGGGTCTCGAAGGGCCCCTCTGGAGGCCGCAAAGGGGATTGGTGAAGGAGCACTGACGTTCAAGGTAAAGTGGAAGCCAAGAAGCGGTATATTTGAAGCTTTTGGAGTGTGGAGACGAGAGGACAAACAAGGAGAGGTATAAGGTGGCTAAGAAGGAAGCAAAGTTAGAAATAACTCCAGCTAAGAATGTCGCGTTCGAATGCCTGTACGAAGAACTTGAGGCAAGGGAGGGGATAAGAAGTTGTACAGGCTAGCAAAGACGCGTGAGAGGAAAGCCCGTGATCTGGACCAAGTGAAGTGCATCAAGGATGAGGATGGTAGTATATTGTTGGACGAGGCACTTATTCGTCGGAGATGGCAGACTTACTTCCATAAACTCTTTAATGAAGAGGGGGATAGATACATTATGTTGGGTGAGTTAGAACATTCTAAGAGTTGTCGTTGGGACTTTGGGTATTGTAGGCATATAAAAGTTGAGAAGGTAGAGGGGGCTACGAGTAAGATGAGCAGAGGAAGAGTGACAGGGCCAGACGAGATTTCGGTGGAATTTAGGAAGAGCATGGGTAGGGCGGGCTTGGAATGGCTAACTGGGTTATTCAATGTCATATTTAGGACGAGGAGGATGCCTGAGGAGTGGAAATGGAATACGATGATCCCATTATATAAGAACAAGGGTGATAAACAAAATTGCAATAACTATCGGGGCATCAAGCTACTTAGTCATACTATGAAAGTATGGATGAGGGTGGTGGAGCAGAGGGTGAGGCAGATTGTGTCTATCTCAGAGAACCAATTTGGATTTATAGCAGGACGCTCAAGTACATAAGACATTCACCTTGTTAGGAGGTTGATGAAGCAGTATAGGGAGGGTCCACCAATTCGAGGGTCCACCAAACTCTATTGAGAACCAGGCTCCCTATAAGTTCTCACAGATATAAGTTCCCACATAAATCACACACACTGCAGTAGGTAAATGACAAGAGGAATTTTACGTAAAAATTTCCACCTCAACGAGATTAAAAAATACGACCTACCCTTGTAAGATTTTAATTTCACTATGAGCAACTTTTAGATTACAACCTATGTAACCGAGGAATTAACTTCTTAATCCCTCACTAACTTGTAACAACTCTATTACAAGCCACTTTGTAATAACTCTATTACAAAATCTTAATATCTCACTAACTTGTAACAATTCTATTACAAGCCACTTTGTAATAACTCTATTATAAAGACTTCCAACGCGATTGAACTAGCCAAGACACAAACACAAGGGTTTATGATTTACAAAGGTTTCCCATACAATGCTTCTAACTAAGCTAAGTAGGAATTACAAGTAAAGAACTTTAACAAAGGTGTAACATAACTAAGGACATGTGATGACTCAATGCTGGAAACTGGTCCTTCGTTATGTTGCTATTTGTTCTTGATGCCTTGAAGGTCACTTGCAGGTTGGCAATGCACTTGAGAGAGAGCTTGATTGATTCTAAATGTGCAAGTGTTGTTTTTGCCTTCCCTTTATGTTAATATTGTATAAGTGACCTCACTTGAATGATGTAAGCATGTTTGGTACAAAAGCATTCCCCATAAAGTTGACTGCTCCACTGTTTACACTGTTGCGTGTGTGCAGAGAAACAGTTGCAGTCACTTTACAGCTGTGGGGAGTTGACTAGTACTGTCAGCAAGACAAGGGAACAGATCGACATCTGTTCCCCCGGTTGTTTCTTAGACTTTGAATGTTAAACCACGTCCCCGAACTGAGACTTATTGTTCTTTAAGTAGTTGAGGATATGTATCAGGATCCTTATCTGGTTCTTATCATTAAGTTTGTTAGATCATCAAAACATAACAAGGTATATATAACCTATCACTGTTTAATATTATTAGTATTTCTTGTCATTATTGAAATGTTGGATTGCCAAGCAATTGGTGTTAGACGTCATCACGATTGCTTGGTAGGATTTTGGATCTTAATAGTTTCACTTGTCGCTCCCATGATCCTTCTCCTCCTTGAACATAAAAAGACCTCCCTGATTCAGGGTCTTCAAAGCTCATTTCGTCCCACTTATAGAAAAGAATGTATAAAGCTTTTGTGGGTTTGCTGACAATATTCTTAGAATGGAGTAAATTAATAGAAGCAGTGTTGAATGAGGAGAAAGAAAAGGAGAAGCAATATCATATTTAATGTATTTGGACTTGGGAGGTTACTTTAGATAGAAAATGTAAGGTTTTGCAACTTGCAAGAATATGCAGGCAAAATATGCACTGTGCAAGTGAAACTAGGAGTAAAAATCGATGAATGAAGGAAGCTAAGATGCCTTACTGCCTTTAGCTTTACACCTCTGCTATTTATTGTTTTAGGTTTGTCGTTTGCTATATCATTTCCTGCGGCCTTTATCATTTTATTCATTATTTTTTACAAAAAGAAGAATTAACCTGGCAGAAGGGTTTGTGATAGAGCTTCAAATGGCTCGAATGAATTTAGAGAAGAAGAACTTTCGACTTTAGTCAATAGGACTTCCACGTGGCCAATAGACAGCAATTCCAGGCAATTTAATTAACTTTCCACATGCTTGACCTGAAGTATGTGGACCGTGATGGCGAATTGCATTAGGGAGGCTGCTAGGGAGGTATTGGGGGTCTCGAAGGGCCCCCCTGGAGGCCGCAAAAGGGGATTGGTGGTGGAGCGCTGGCGTTCAAGGTAAAGTGAAAGCCAAGAAGGCGGTATATTTGAAGCTTTTGGAGAGTAGGGACGGGAGGACAAACAAGGAGAGGTATAAGATGGCTAAGAAGGAAGCAAAGTTAGAAATAACTCCGGCTAAGAATGTCGTGTTTGAACGCTTGTACGAAGAACTTGAGGCAAGGAAGGGGATAAAAAGTTGTACAGGCTAGCAAAGGCGCGTGAGAGGAAAGCTCGTGATCTAGACCAAGTGAAGTGCATCAAGGATGAGGATGGTAGAGTATTGTTGGATGAGGCACTTATTCGTCGGAGATGACAGACTGACTTTCAGAAACTCTTGAATGAAGAGGTGGATAAAAACATTATGCTGGGTGACTTAGAACATTCCGAGAGTCTTCGTCGGGACTTTGGGTATTGTAGGCGTATAAAGGTTGAGGAGGTAGAGGGGGCTATGAGTAAGATGAGCAGAGGAAGAGCGACAGGGACAGACGAGATTCCGGTGGAATATTGGAAGAGCATGGGTAGGGCGGGCTTGAAATGGCTAACTGGGTTATTCAATGTCATTTTTACGACGAGGAGGATGCCTGAGGAGTGTAAATGAAGTACGATGATCCCATTAAATAAGAACATGAGTCATAAACAAAATTGCAATAACTATCGGGGTATCAAGCTACTGAGTCATACTATGAAAGTATAGATGAGGGTGATGGAGCAGAGGGTGAGGAAGATTGTGTCTATCTCAGTGAACCAATTTAGATTTATAGCAAGACGCTCAACTACATAAGCCATTCACCTTGTTAGGAGGTTGATGGAGCAGTATAGGAAGAGGAAGCGGGATTTGCATATGGTGTTCATCGACTTAGAGAAGGCTTACGATAAAGTACCGAGAGAGGTATTGTGGAGATGTTTGGAGGTTAGCGGCGTTCCTGTTGCATACATTATGGCTATTCAAGACATGTACGATGGGGCTAAGACTCGGGTGAGAATAGTGGAAGGGGACTCCGAACACTTTCCTGTTGTGATGAAGTTGCATCAGGGGTCAGCCCTTAGCCCATTTCTGTTTGCCCTGGCAATCGACGCGCCGACTTGACACATTCAAGGGGAGGTACCGTGGTGCATGTTATTTGCAGATGACATTGTACTAAGTGACGAGACGCGAGGTGGTGCTAACAAGATGTTAGAGGTTTGGAGGCAGACCTTGGAGTCTAATGATTTCAAGTTGAACAGGACCGAAACATAATACTTGGAGTGCAAGTTAAGTAGCACGACTCAGGTAGTGGACGAAGACGTGCGACTTGATTCACAAGTCATTCCTAGGAGAGAAAGTTTCAAGTACCTTGGGTTTGTGTGATAAGAATGTGCCACCAAAATTTAAAGGTAAGTTCTATAGAGCGATGGTCAGACTAGCTATGCTATATGGGGCGGAGTGTTGGCCAGTCAAGAACTCCCATGTACAGAAGATGAAGATGGCTGAAATGAGGATGTTGAGATGGATGTGCGGACATACCAGGTTGGATAGAATTAGAAATGAAGTTATCCGAGACAAGGTTGGCGTGGCCCTTGTGGAGGATAAGATGCGGGAGGCGAGACTTAGATGGTTCAGATATGTAAAGAGGAGAGGCTCTGATGCTCCGGTGAGGAGGTGTGAGAGGCTGGCATTGGAGGGCCAATAGAGAGGTAGAGGCAGGCCGAAGAAGTATTGGGGTGAGGTGATTAGGCGAGATATGACGTTATTCCAGCTGACTGAGGACATGACCATAGATAGGAAGGTGTGGAGGTTGAGAATAAAGGTAGAGGGTTAGGTAGCCGAGTGTTGTCCTTGTTTGTCACAGTAGCTTTGTTACATCTCTTAGTGTCCTTTGAGTACTTCTTTTATCCCTAGATTACTGATATTACTTATTGCTGCCTTGTTTCGATTTTCTGTTGGCATTACTTAGTGTTAGTTTTCTGTTTTTGCTTTGGTTTGCTTGTTATTGCCCCGTCCCTTTTTCCTC
>AWOL01S0023338.1:11893-57855 GCA_000715115.1 Nicotiana otophora | reverse complement strand
ATAACTTGTGAGACCTACGTGAACCTAGTGCTCTGATACCATTTTGTCACGATCCAATTTCACCTATAGGTCGTGATGGCGCCCAACACTACAGCTAGGCAAGCCAACTGATAAATTAAACGTATATTGATTAAACTTTTAATCCAAGAAAATAATAAAATACCAAATTCTACCAATGTGTGTGCCAAGACCTGGTGTCACAAGTGTATTAGCATCTAGTAAATTATACAAAACCTCAAATACTGTTTGAAATAAAAATAGACAGAATGAAAAGAAAATACAAGGAGAGACACTGGTAGCTGCAGAACGGCTCAGAAAGGTAGCT
This sequence comes from Nicotiana otophora, assembly GCA_000715115.1. Taxonomy (NCBI): domain Eukaryota; kingdom Viridiplantae; phylum Streptophyta; class Magnoliopsida; order Solanales; family Solanaceae; genus Nicotiana; species Nicotiana otophora. Next base: position 57,530 of record AWOL01S0023338.1, on the reverse strand, counting down.
CACCACTATGCCCCTGGATAACGTGGGTGTAAGACGGTAGGTCCCCCACTAGTACTTGCCTCAGGTCCTACAAAAAAGTGCAACAAGTGTAGTATGAGTACGTAAACAACGTGTACCCAGTAAGTATCAAGCCTAATCCCGAAGTGGTAGAGACGAGATGGCCGACTTTGACACTCACTATGGGTCAACAATAATAATTGAAATAAAACTAGAATATATAATTCAGCATGATTCACAAAATATAACAATAATTTATTTAACCAGCAGAAATAATTAAATTCCTTCAAATGCAACAATTCTCAGTATATTAACTAAATTCTTTCAATTCCAATAAATTTCCAGTTTATCAATTAATCTCATTTACAGGAATAACAATAATTCCTTAGCTAACAGGGATAATAATCCTTAAATTCCAAAGATTTCCAAATTTATCAATTAGCTTCACAAGTTACAATAAACTATCAAAGTATCGTGTAATTATTATTATTAAGCACGATTTCTGCCAAGGTCGTTCGTCCCGATCTAGAATATTGTGTACACTGTCGAGGGACGTGCGGCACGATCCATAGATGCATCTATCCTGCCAAGGCGTTCGGTCCGATCCACAAGAAAGCAGGACATTTTCTTATGCACCTCCGGAATAAGAGTATTAATTGTAAAATTTATTCAGGAGGATAACAATTTATTTCAACAATTAATTAATCTAAAAAAACATTAAGCATATGAAAATTTCATATCTTTCTACCTTTCATAACAATTCACAATATATACATCAAATATTTTAATTAATAAAGAATACAATTTACACAAGTAATTCATGCTTTGAGTCCTAAATTACCCGGACTTTAGCATTAATAGTAGCTACGTACGGACTCTCGTCACCTCGTGCGTACGTAGCCCCTACAATTAGCAACAATTATTTAATTTAATCACCTATGGGATAAATTTTCCCCCTCACAAGATTAGACAAGAGACTTACCTCAATTTGCTCTAATTTAATCCATTAGAAGGCACTTTCCTCGATTATCCAACTTTGATTGGCTCGAATCTAACCATAAATAATTCGATAGAATCACTAAAATTTATAGGAATCAATTCTATAAGAAATACTAGATTTTCAATAAGAATCCCGAAATTAATTAAAAATTCGTCTGTGGGGCCCACATCTCGGAATCCGGCAAAAGTTATGAAATCCGACAGCCCATTCAATTACGAGTCCAACCATACCAGTTTCACTCAAATCCAACTCCGAATCGATACCGAAATCTCACAAATCCATTTCTATGAGATTTCTAAAATTTTCCAAATTTCAATCTCAAAACACTAATTAAATAGTGAATACAATGATATATTTGTGTATATAGACCAAATTCGAGTTGGAATCACTTACCCCAAATGTCTTTCCTTCAAAATCTGTCAAAAGTCGCCTCTCCTCAAACTCAAGTTTGTCAAAAATGACAAATGGGTCGAATGCCTCTGTTTTTATAACGTACAGATCTGTCCAGTCCGATCAGGGAGCTCGATCAGGGAGCTCGATCAGGGAGTCCGATCAGGGAGCTCGATCTTGGGAGCTCGATCACGGAGTTCGATCATGGGAGATCGATCTTGGGAGCTCGATCTTGGGCTCGATCACAGCCCAGAATTTCCAGTAGAAGAGAAAAATTGCAGCAGCTGTTTAAGTCCAATTTTTGATCCGTTAACCTTCCGAAACTCACCCGAGGCCATCGGGACCTCAACCAAATATACCAACAAGTCCTAAAATATTTTACGAACTTAGTCGAACCTCTAAATCACATCAAACAACGCTAAAACCACGAATCATACCCCAATTTAAGCTTAATAAAACTAAGAATTTTCAACTTCTACATTCGATGCCGGAACCTATCAAATCATGTCCGATTGACCTCAAATTTTGCACACAAGTCATAAATGACATAACGGAGCTGTAAAGATTTTCAGAACTGGATTCCGACCTCGATATCAAAAATTCAACTCCCCGGTCAAACCTCCAAACTTTAAATTCCCATTTTAGCCATTTCAAGCCTAATTTCACTACGGACTTCCAAATAAAATTCCGATCACGCTTCTAAGTCCAAAATCATCATACGGAGCTGTTGGAATCATCAAAATTCTATTCTGGGATCGTTTGCACATAATTCGACATCTGATCACTATTTGAACTTAAACTTTTAATTTTTCATCAAAATTCCATATCTCGGGCTAGGGACCTCGGAATTTGATTCCAGGCATACGCCCAAGTCCCAAATTACGATATGGACCTACCAGAACTGTCAAAACACTGATCCAAGTCTGTTTGCTCTAAATATTGACCAAAGTCAACTCAGTTAAGTTTTAAAGCTCTAATTCATATTTTAATCTATTTTTCACATAATAACTTTCCGAAAAATTTTACGGACTGTGCACGCAAGTCGAGAAATAATAAATAGTGCTTTTCGAGGTCTTAGAATACATAATTAATTATTAAATTTAAAGATGACATTTTGGATCATCACATTCTCCACCTCTAAAACAAACGTTCGTCCTCGAACGGGTTTAGAATTATACCTGAAGTGCTGAATAAGTGTGGATATTTGCTACGCATATGTTTCTCGGCCTCCCAAGTCGCTTCCTCGACTGGTTGGCCCCTTCACCGGACTTTAACTGCAGAAATCCTCTTGGACCTCAACTGGCGAACCTGTTTATCAATAATGGCAACTGGCTCCTCTTCATAACCCAAGCTATTATCTAGCTTCCGTTTTTGGTTTATAAAATAAATGGCTTGAATTGTTGTAAAATCGGCTTACCTAGTCTTAGAGACTAAGTGCCATCACGACGCCTGTGGAGGGATTTTGGGTTGTGACAGAAGAAACCCTAAGCAGTAGTAAAAAATAAAGCGCCACAGCAACTCACTACTGTAAAACATGATAAACTACAATCAGGCCTCTCTATAACAACATTCTTATATAATAGTCATTCACTATAAAAGCCTTGATTTCCTTGGAATCGATTGTTTAAGTTATATTTTACCTCTCTGTAACAACTTTTTACCTATAACAGCAACAACCATATTTATAGCAGAATGCTCTTTGTAAATTACTCCTCTATAAAAGCCATATAGAATCTTTAAGGTTACTAATAATAATCCTAAAAATATGTACACAATATTTTCCATTCAACAAAGTTTCTATTTTGTATAAGTCATAATATATTAATATTTGCACATGATACCTTTTTCATTGGACAAATGCCAAAAAGGTTTTAGATAGAAGATTTAACTGTTAAGCTCTTAGATTGTCTTCAATAGAGAAAGCAATTGGATACTTTTTTGCTGAAAATTTGGACATAATCTTCGCCAATTCAAGTGTTATATCGCTAGTAAGATAATGAAACCTACGAAATAGGCTACAATTATAAAGTTCTTCTATTAATCTTGAAAGAATTATTTCTAAATAGCTTTAATAGAGTTTAAATCTTTACACCTTTAGTTATGAATCTATTAATAATATATTAGCTTTCTTCAATATTTAACAAGTGAAATATGCATATCTTTTGAGATTTAAAATTTGAATACTTTTCTTATCTTTTATATGTAGCATTGGAAAAGGAAAAATAGTTAATTTTTGGATAATTGTTATCTATAACGGCCAAAAAATATTTAAACCTCAAATGTTGTTATAGGTGTATAACAACCATTCACTTTAAAACTAAAATATATCGGAACAAACAAACTTGTTATAGAGAAGGTTGATTGTACCTTGAAATATGCTCACAAATACCGTATGAATTTACCGTTACCTTTATTTTCACAACGAAGGAGAAAAAGAAGATGAAGAAACAGAATGAGAAGAAAAAGGCCTGAAGTTATCTAAACTTTGGGTAAAAGAATTTAAAAAGTGGGCATAGGGCACCTCGTGCAATGTTTAGGGTAAACGATACAATTACCCACAAAAACCAAACTAATTACCCTTGCCTACTCATTTTTTTCACATCAATCTAATTACCCTTCCTACCCATTATAGCTTTTGTGGGTAATTGCCTCTTTTTTCTCCTTTTCTTTTTTATTTCTCTTATTCTTTTATTTTTTCCTTCTTTTTTCTGTTCATTATTTTTGCCCAAATCACATTATTTTTTATTTTTTCATCATAATTTAATTCCACACTCAATTTTGGCTCCTTTCTTTTTCATTTTTGCATTTTTCTTCTTTCTTTCATTTTGTTGATTTTCATTATTTCTTGTTTCTTTTCTAATTTTATTTAAATTTGTTTTTTCATTCATTTACTTTTTTCCTCCATAATTTAATTTCATTTAATTTTTTTCTCTTTTTATTATTATTATTGTTTTTATACAATAAAAAAGATAACTGATATAGTAAACATTCGTTCACTTTTTTTTTATATAATTGACATAGTATACCTTTTGTCTTTCTTATCTCATTTTTTGTAATGACTCGGCCGGTCGTTTTGAATATATTAGCCCTGACCCTCTATTTATTGCCTTATTTGTTGTTACTGTGGTTACGTGACTTGCCAGGAGGTTTGGTTTTTGGTTTCAGAGTGAAATGGGACACATAGTCCCTATAAATATAAGTTTAAATCGTAGGAGTTGACCATAGTTCGAATTTTGTAAAGACGACTACGGAATAGAGTTTTGATGGTTCCAATAGCTCTGTATGATGATTTTGGTCTTAGGAGCGTGTCTGTATATTGATTTGGAAATCCGTAGGTCAATTCGGCGTTAATTGGTGAAAGTTGGAAAGTTAGATGATTTTTGGAAGGTTTGATCGGGAGTGGACTTTTTAATATCGGTGTCGGATTCCGATTTCGAAAGTTGGAGTAGGTCCGTAATGTCAATTATGACTTGTGTGCAAAATTCTAGGTCAATCGGACTTGATTTGATAGGTTTCGACATCAGATGTAGAAGTTAGAAGTTCTAAAGTTTTTTAGGCTTGAATCGAGGCACAATTCATGTTTTTAGCATTGTTTGATATGATTTGAAGGCTCAACTAAGTTCGTATGATGTTTTAGGACTTGTTGGTATATTCGGACAGGGTCCCGGGGGCCCTAGGTGTGATTCGGATTGAATTCGGAATAAATTTTGGATTTGTGCAAATGCTGAAGCTCCCAACTTCTAGTGTTATCGCACCAGCGGTGGGGTTGGCTGCCGGTGCGGGCTCGCAAAAGTGAGCATTTCCCCACAGGAGCAAAGCTGGCTTGGCCCAGCTGGGATCGCAGGTGCGAGGTGAGAGCCACATCTGTGCATCCCTAGATGCGGAGGTGCTATTGCAGAAGCAGATGGGGCTGGCCTGGGCTATGGTCGCAGAAGCGAAAGGTTCTCCGCAGAAGCGAGCTCGTAGGTGCGAGCCCTGGTCCGCAGAAGAGGAAATTCTGGACATAAGAAATCCGCACCTGTGATGGTTTTTCGCAGGACCTCAGGTGCCGAGTCGCAGGTGCGACTGAGAGCTCGCAGATGCGAAATCGCTGGGTAGAAAATGGCTAAGTTTGAGGGTTAGATTTCATTATTCATTTTTGGACCTAGAGATCTCAGTTTGTGGAGATTGTTCAAGGGTTTTGCAAGAAAATCATTTGGGTAAGGATTCTTAACTCATTTTTGATTAATTCCCACGATTCTATTTTTTTTTCTTCATTTAATTAGTGTTTCTAGTTGGAAATTGGAAGAAAAATTGGGAAAACTTCTTAGGCTAAAATTTGGGGATTTGAAAGGCGATTTGAGGTCGGATTTGAGTAATTCTTGTATGGTTGGACTCGATATCGAATGGGTGTTTGAATTTTATAATTTTGGTCGGGTTCCGAGACGTGGGCCGGAGTGGACTTTTTGGAGCGATTTTCAATTCTTTGCTAAAGTCATAGTTTCATTATTTAAATTAGTTTCTTATAGTTATATTTATAGTATGTAATTGTTTTGGCTAGATTCGAGCCGATCGGAGTTGAAAAATCGAGGGAAAGGCCTTCTTATTGATTGATTGGGCAAGGTTTGAGGTAAATGACTTGTCTAACCTTGTATGGGGGAAATTTCCCTTATGATTCGGTATTGTTATGATATTTGCAATACGTGAAGGCCGTGTACATGAGGTGACGAGTGCGTACTCGGGCTAAATATTGAAAATCCAATTTTTGCTAAATAGTTCCTTTTTATTTCCTTAATTGAGTAACTCTAGCACATCTAGTCATCATGTTTAGCCTAATGTCACATGTCTACGTATCTTATCTCTTACTTGCAATTTGTGAAACATTCTTAGTTGAATTACTTGCTTTTCTTTGATTTCGTATTCATTCTTGAATTGTAGGATTCATTGCTATAATTTCATTGTTCTATTTGTTATGTGTTGTTTTCGTGATTTTTGTTGAGATAACTATTTGGTTGTGGCACGAGGTTTTTGTCGTGCAGAGTGTTATTGTGGAACGAGGTTTCTGCCGTGCAGAGTGTTATTATGGCACGAGGTTTCTGTCGTGCGGAGTATTATTGTGGCACAAGGTTTCTGTCATGCAGAGTGTTATTGTGGCACGGGGTTTCTGTCATGTGGAGTGTTATTTTGGCGCGAGGTTTCTACCGTGCGGTTATCATTGTTTGCACGAGGTTTCTGCCGTGCCGTTGTGAGATATTTACTTTTGGAACTACGAGGCGGTACCTCGGGAGTGCCCCTGTTCTTTACCTCTATTTGATGTTTTGTTGTTGTTGTTTATTAACTTATAAGATTCTTGTTTCCTTACATGTTGTAGTTGTCTTCTTGAATCCCGTGTTGTTATCTTCTGTGAATTGCTATTGTTACACTTCTCTATCATTCATCACATTATTATATCTTCCGCTCTTCTTTTCCTATTACTTCCAGTAGGGACCTGATCTGACCTCGTCACTACTCTACCGAGGTTAGGCTTGGCACTTACTGGGTATTATTGTGGTGTACTCATACTACGCTTCTGCATATCTTGTTGTGCAGATCTGGGTACTTCCTACCAGGCCAGGTACCAGTGAGCTAACCCGTGCGTGGAGACTTCAAGGTATATCTGCCAGCGTCCGCAGACCTCGGAGTCCCCCTCTATCTTTATTATGTTGTTTTTCTTATTCTCATTACACTATGATGTGTAGAGATATTTAGCATTTCTCTTTAGAGCTTGTGACTTATTTCTACCAGGTTTTGGGAGTTGTAACTATTTTGAATCGAAGTTTTTATTTACTCAGATGTTGAGGTTTGAGTTTCAGCTTTATATTCAGTTATTCAGCATAATTGTTAGGCTTACCTAGTCTTAGAGACTAGGTGCCGTCACGGCATCCTACGGAGGGAAATTGGGGTCGTGACATTCTTTTTCTCTAATTCAGTTATTAGAACAAGTTATTGATGGTAGGCTATAATCTCGTGTTTTAGTTGCCTATTTGCACTCTAATTCACTACACCTTACTTATGTTGAGCTATAATTGGTAGTATTTTGCACTAATTACGTATTTTATGCCTTGTAGTAGCGATTCCGAGTTATGGAGATGTTGTGGAGCTAATTTGAGTTATTTGAAGCTTTGAAGTCTGAGTAAAATGCCAAGAAACTAAGTCGGGATCGTGCTCGGGGGTCAATGGACGAGTAGAGCACTTAATGGGAGAAAAAAGAGTTGAGCAGGAACGAAATTCAGATTCACGACCGCGCATGAGAGCGCGCAAGCGACACAGTACTCTTCCAGACACGCGCGGCCATGAGCGCGGTTGTTGATACCCGATTTTTCCCTCATATTTTTTAAATATATATATATATATATATATATATATATACCTTCAAAATAGCGCATATGCCTCATCATTTGATTTACAAGCATACACAAGTATTTTCATAATTTTCCATGATTTTTAAAGATTTTAAACCAATTTATGTTTGCATTTTTATTGTATAAATATCCAATAATTATCCTCCAAATCATTTTATGATAATTTAATTATCTTAACTTATCATTTACACCAATATAAGGTTTAAATATTTTCAAGGCATTTCTTATAATTACATTTGCATTTTGTTAGGGCCAAATTGCACATTTTGTAATAAAAGCCCATATGCATGTATAATTACATTATTTATGCAGAAAATAACTTTTTATATTTTTATAATATTAAATAATTATTTTTAATCATTTTCATGCACAAATAATAATTTTGATATTTATTAATTACTTTTATAAATTATTTATTTATTAAACATTGGATATTTAAAATCTAGCCCTAAATTCCTTTTAATCTCGGACCTAACTACCTAATCCTATCCCAATAACCCTTGAGCCCAAACTAATTAACCCAACCCCATACGCGGTCGCGACCCGTTTCACTAACCCGACCCAGAACTCCTGACTAATCGTGGTCGTTGATCTCTGAGATCAACGGCCCATATTACACCCGCCCTTTTACATCATACCCGAACCCCCTAAACCATTCGCCCCTTCACCCGCCACCCTCAAACTCTCTCAAGCTCCCCTTCTCTCTCTGTCAAACCCTAGCCATCTCCCCCCCCCCCCCCAGTTTTCTCTCTTAATCCCACTGATCATGGGATTCCATGGCCGCTTCTTGCCATATTCGACTCCCCCTTGGTACTGGAACCTTCTATTTACCGCTTGCCTAAATATGGCAAGCGGATTTCATCGATTTCGAACAAAATCTGGTTCATTTCCTTATCTTTTTCCGTCTATATTCATTCTTATTCGTTTATGGTATGAATCTCTGTACATTTCCGTAATTCCTACTCACCCTAAAATTAGGGTTTCGGATTCTTTTAAATCGAACCAAATCTGGTTCGATTTTTTGATTTTAAAAGGTATTTATGTCTATGTTCATCTTATTCTATGCAGCATGTGATTTTTACCTTTTATTTATTTTTTGGTTTCTGCTGATTTTACATTTTCCCTAAAATTAGGGTTTGAGATTTTTCTCTTTTCCTTACTGATTTGATTGCATGCGATGCTTCTTTCCTTTCTTATGTTTGATTGATGATTTTCCTTGTTTGGATATTAATTTCTACTACTATATAAACCCCTCCCCATTCCCCTTTTTGGGACATACTTGAATCGTGAATGTTTACTAAAAACTGAAGTTATCGCACTTTGTTCTCTAAATACTCTTGTTCTATATTCTGGTTTCTGGCCGGCTGAAAGCCAATGCCAGAAATTCTGGGTTCTTACTACTGTGGACTTTGTTCTTTCTTGTTTTTCGTTTAACTGGTGAGTTGCTGAACTTTCGTCACTTCATTCCTATTTACCTGTCATTAGCATGTGTTTTCACTTCTGAAGGTTGTTGTTCAATATGTTTTTGGGTTGTTCTCTTATGCAATCCTGACTGTCTTATTTCAATTCTAGGCCTTTCTAATCTAAAATGACATTACGCTTGTAGTTTGAGACATGTTTAGACCTGCTTTAAGTTGATTAATTTCTTTTTAAGTCTGCCTAGCCTATGTCTTACTGATATTTAGAACCTTTGCACTTTAGCCATCTCTTTAGTGTTTAAATTTGCTATTAACCATGTTACTTGAACATGCTTTCATATCCCCTTTTATGGATTAGATGACTAAGCATGAAGGTATTCACTAAGTGTTTAGCATAAGTCTGTTTCTGAACTTGTTGTGATGACATGTAGCATGTTGGATCCTGTATGCTTCTACCATGTCTTGACTTCCCAATAGTGGACTTAATTTGTTCTCATTCTTTTAAGTTTTGTTTCCAATTGATATGATCCCTTCTTGGGACACTAGCATCTACACTTAGCATAATCTGAACACTTTTGTTTCTAAATATGAGTCTGTGTACATCAATCTTGCAAACCTGTCTTGTTAGTATATGCATTATGTGTTGAACTTGTTTTTCTAAAACTTTGTTAAGTCTGTTCTCAAAACCTAAGCATGTCCCACTACCTGTTCATGTGCTTAATTTGAATCTGCTTGTATCCCTCAGTGTTGTCCCTTAATCTTAGTCTATTCCCTTATTGCCTGGTCTTTTTTGATTTCTTTTTCATAGTCGGCTGAAAGCCAAGGCTACTTAGGTTCTATCATTTGACCTCCCTAGTGTGAGCACTGCTCGGGGTCCAATTGAGACCCTTGTGAACTCTGACACGCTAGGATTTGGTCCTTAGGCTTTCTTTGAATTTCCCCTATCAACCTCCATAGTGTGAGCACTGCCATGGGTTCTTGAAACCCTTGGGAACTCTGACACACTAGGGCCATGGTTCTAATGCTCAACTCTGCCATGTGCCCACTAGGTGAATCACTTGATTCCTGGCTGCCTTATGCCCATGAGGATGTAATTATGGGCTGTTATGAACTATGAGAATGAAGGCCTGGCCTGGCCGGGTGTATCTTTGGGCCTGCTGTAGGCTCCATATATACTTTGTAATTCATTCTATTCATTCTTGGCCTGTAATAATTCTTGTAATAACATTTGGGGTATTAGTGAAATTGGGAAAGGGATTTTTATCTTATATTTGCAATCAATGGGGTAGGAATCCTGCCTATAGGTTCAATAATGTATGTTTAGTTATCGTGTGTTAGAAATCATGCTTATAGGTATCCTATTATGTTCAGTCATTATATGTTAGCAATCTTTCCTATGGTTTCAATACTTAGTTCAATTGTGTTCTATTTCTGCTTATTAGAAACCATGCCTAGAGGAAATCACACACTTCACTTAACCTGCCTAATACCTGCACATTATTCAAAAGCATGATCGTTTGACTAAATATTTTACCTACTCTTATGCCTATTTTTGTCTGATTATTAGATATCATGCCTATAGGGAATGAATGCTAATAACAGTGCTTTCAATCTGCACCACGCTCAATAGATATCATGCCTGTAGGATTTTAATTACTTAAAATCGCTACTGCATCATACTGTCCATCTAGAAAGCATGCCTATAGGAGCTAACATATGAGAATTAGTTCCAATCACTAGTCTCTAGAAATAATGCCTATAGGACATCACCACTCGCTCTTCAAACGCTGTTATCCATGCGATTATAAGGAGGCATAAGTAATTTTGAGCATTTTCAATAAGTTTTATTGACCCTACTGCGTGAATCACCTAGAGATCATGTCTATATGTTTAATAACCTACAACCTGTAGTCTCAATAATCAGCGTGTAATACCAAATGCTCCTAAACTATATAGTCGCTTAGAAATCATGTCTATAGGTTTTATGACCTCCATAATCTGCAAATCAGTTAACTTGGGACAGCAGCACCACATATACGATATTGAATTCGACATCACCTAGGATCCATGCATATAGGTGGCGACTCTTCTCTTTTAACACTCCTCCCATTTAAAAGATTTGTCACGATGTCGAGACCCACTTTTCGTGAGAAAAAACGGGGCGCGACAGCATGGCGACTCTACTGGAGATATATTTAGGCTTTTACCATTACGAACTTAGTCTGCCTTTATTATTTTGCTGATACTTGAACATCCCGCTCCCATTCTCTCTTTTATTGCTACATGCACACCCCCTTCCTTATTTCCCCTTTTATATGAACTTACATGCAATTCTTCGCTTAATCTGGTTACAATATGCATTCCATTGGCTCCAACTTTTAAATTTTGTTATATCATGACTTTCCCAATCCTTACCCCTTTATTGCTTTATTACAATTCTTTTTATATTATATGAAAATAACTTCTTCCTTGTTTTTCTTTCTTTCTCTCCGTACATTTATTAAATACTGCATTTATCGCTTTTATCATGCAAAATACTTGACAACGTGTTGTTTTATCTTTGCACAAAGCATGCTCTACATCATATTCCACCCGTGCGCAATAAATACCATAGCGGCACTTGATGAGTGTCCGCGCTCTTCCTATATTACCCTTTTCTAATTTGGAAAGGCTTATTTACGGTAAAACTGGTCGATCAGCGGTGCAATCAATAGTTCCGTGCCTTTCTCTCTCAAGTTGTACACTTGAGGGTTCCGGTCTAGACTCTCGTAGAAACTCCACTCTGATGTTAACTATGCATACATCATGTCTAAACCTAGTATGGGTTAGAACACTGTCCGCATAATAACTCTCTAAGGCAAGCCTTATCCAAAGCCCTCCGGGATTTTCTTAAAATTCTAATGGGTACTATCATGATATGTGCATTATTTGGAAAAAAACGGGCTGATATGCTAATCATTAGTGTGTAAATAGTCGAATCCGGAGGGGGAAAGGGCTAACTTTATTTATTTTGCAGAAATGAGGCACGAAGTCCCCAGGTTCGGCATGGTTCGGAGTATCCCACCTTTGTTGCTAGATTGGTGGGAAACTCTCTCTCCAAGCGACAAAAACTATGTGAGAAGAATTCTTAGAAATTTACCTTCTTTGTTGGACATTCAGCCAAATAATGTACTGATCGAGGCCACTACTATGTTCTGGGTTGAGAAGAGGACCGTCTTCCGTTTTGGTGATATAGAAATGACCCCCCTTCTAGAGGAAATAGGAGGCTTTGCTGGGCTTCCCTGGGACAGCCCTGGTCTATTGGTAATGGAAAACCGTACTTCTCGAGGGTTCCTAAAAATGATGAGTTTCAGGAAAAATAATGAGTTAGTCTGTCTGAAAAAAAATTACATACCATTCGACTTCCTTTTCGAGCGTTATGGGCACAACAAGTCCTACCATTTTTATCATGATGAATTTTCTATCACCTCTTTGGGTTGGACTCATCACCGGGTTTGTGTGTTCATTGTCTATTTTCTGGGGATGCTGGTATTCCCAATACAAGGAGAAAGGAATCACACTCGCTTAGCTATGGTTACTAAGACCCTAATGGAAGGAATTGAGGGACACACTTACACCGTTATCCCAATGATCGTAGCGGAGATGTACCGAGCCTTGGACCGTTGCAAGAAAGGGTACAGGCATTTTGAGGGTTGCAATCTGTTACTGCAAATATGGTTGTTGGAACACCTTCAGGGAGGACAATACCGCCAAGAATTTCCACGGAGACCATGGAATGACCACATAGCTTTTCACCATCCAAAAAAAATGACTTTTATCCCGAATAGGTTTGCACAACCAGGAAACGTTGTGGGTTGGGTACACTTCTTTAGTAATTTGACTGACGACAAGGTCCATTCGATGTTCGAGTGGTTCCCTACTAGCAAATTCATCATCAGGTCAAGAGATGTTCCTTATCTAGTGTTAATCGGATTAAGGGGTATCTATCCTTATGCTCCCATTAGAGTCATGAGGCAAGATGGGAGAAAACAGGTTATACCACGAGTTTCCAAAATGGTTCATTACAAAGCGGATTTCCAAAGGAATGCCATTCCATTCAAGTTCGAGGCACAGCACATGTGGCATCAAAAGATTATTGAGGAGAAATATACCATCGAGCCAGACAGGTATCATGTCGGCCATGTGTACTTCTACCCATCATGGATGGTCGATGACATAGCAGGAGAGGTCAGGCCAGGGGTTGATTTGAGAAATAGGGTCGTAGAGGATGCTGCTGAAGCACAAGTCAAATACAGGAGGTTGCGCAAAAGGGTCTTTGAATCTGAGTCCAGGCATTTGGAACAGCATAAAGTGGACATGGAAGCAATCAATGAATGGAGGGGAATCGCTACTAACTCAACAGAAAGATAGGAGTATTTGGAGCAGGGTTTGATGGAACTTAAGGGGAAGATGAGGAAAAGGGTCTCGGATTGTCAGAACGCAGAGGGCATTGAAGGAGGACATCTAGCAAGGGCATATCTGTTGTTGGACGTGCGCGACCTGGGGAATCTGACTGACGGGGCTAAGAAGGCCAAGCTTGGAGAAGGTCCCTCTGGGACCAAGTAGATTAGGAATGATGTTTTCTATATTCGTTTTAGAATTTGATTGTAATAAGGCAAATTCCACTAGTGATTCTTTATAATTATTGTCGTTTTGGTAGAGATTCGGTCTATTTATCATATTAATGAAATGATGCACTTATCAGGCATTGAGTTTTCTCCAAAGCTATATGTCGCTAGACCTACCTCGGGCACGATGAGGTCCCCAAATTAGGACGCGAATTCCGCAATACGTGTTTAAATATCGTAAATATCATTTTAATACTCTTTACTGACTTGTTTACCTTTTGGTTTTCCTCTTTTCTTTGTTTATTCCCATCCCCAAGGTTGGTTTGTGCATACTGGCATAATAGGCATATCATACCATATCTAGGTCCTCCACCTCCTCCTCCTCCAAGTGATCCTAAGAACAAAGGAAAGTTTAAGATGGATGATTTGAGCTATATTAGGAACGACAATGCTACACATGCAGAGAATGTTGCGACTTCAGATGGTCGGAGTACTCCAGCACAGAACGACTTGGTTTTATGATTAGAGCAAAAGATACTGGAGCTACAAGGGGAACTTGAGCAGGTCCGTAACTTGGCAAACCTTTCCCTTACCCTGAATGTTCCCGACATCAACCAACAAAACGCCCAAAACTCAATACTTCCTCAAAACACACAAAACCAGCACCTACAAAATCCTCCCGCACCTCATCAATACGTCACACCTCCCCAAAATCCTAATCCTCCACCAACACCAACTTCTCCACTGCATCATCATCATCCGACCCAGTACCCTTAAACTACCACATACCACACTCCTCAGAATGTACCACATCCTACTCCTGACCCACAAAACTCAACCAATGACCACCATTACGCCCAGATTCCCGGAGTCCACCAAAGCAATCTCATATACGTGGAAACCTTACCCCACATCCCCTAACAGACCTTATACATACCCGAATCCGCCGAGAAGGACCTGCTCATCAAGAACATGGCAGAGGAACTCAAGAAACTTACCGGCAGAGTTCAAAATGTCGAAGGGGGCAAAGGCATTGAGGATTTGAATTATGAGGATTTGTGTATTCAGCTAGATGTAGAACTACCAGAGGGTTACAAACCTCCTAAGTGCAAAATGTTTGACAGAACTGGTGATCCGAAGGTGCACTTGAGAACATATTGTGGCAACCTTGTAGGAGTGGGCAGGGATGAAAGAATCCGCATGAAACTGTTCATGAGAAGCCTCACTAGAGACACCTTGTCTTGGTACATCAGTCAGAACCCAAAGAAATAGGTTAATAAGGTAAGCATGGCATCGGATTTAATGGATCGTTTCAGGTTTAACACAGAAAGCGCACCAGACGTTTTCTACATTCAAAATCTTAAGAAGAAGCCAACGGAAACTTTCCGCGAGTATGCTACTCGGTGGAGGTATGAATCTGCAAACGTAAGGCCAGCACTGGAAGAAGAACAGATGAATAAGTTCTTTGTCAGAGCTTAGGATCCGTAATACTACGAAAGATTGATAGTTATTGAGAACCATACATTTTCCGATATCATCAAGTTGGGAGAAAGAATAGAATAAGGGATCAGAAGCAGAATGGTGAAATATTTTGAAGCACTCCAAGACACAAATAAGGCCCTACAGTCAGAAGGTATCTCCAGGAAGAAGGAAGTAGGGGTCGGATGGTAGCCCAAGGTCCGAAATCTTCTCTTACATACCAAACACCTCCACCCACATATCAGCCTTCACCTCCTAGATACCAACAACCTGCCCCCACTTACCATACCTATAACACCCAACCCGCATACTACCACGCACCACTAGCCCACCAAAACTACCAAAAGCCTAGACCAAATTTTGACCACAGACCACCCAGACAATACACCCCAATTGCTGAACCTATAGACCAACTGTACGAGAGACTGAAGGTTGCCGGTTATATCACTCCCATTCCTGCTGTCGCCATGGAAATTTCCTCTAAATAGGTCAATCCAAATAAGACATGTGCCTATCACTCAGGCATGAAAGGTCATACTATTAATGAGTGGCGTACTTTAAAGGATAAGATTCAGATATTAATTGACACCAAAGTCATACAGGCAAAGGAGGCTGCACCCAATGTCCGTAACAATCCTCTCCCGGATCACATGTGTGGAGGGGTAAACATGATAGAGACCGATGAAGAATGGGACTCAGAGGGGTCAATTGCACTTATTCGAGAAGGGGATAATCTTGAGACATCTCCGGCCACTCTCACACCTATCATGATACAAACTCAAGCACCAATTGAAGTTGAGGTAGTTGCACCAACTCCGTTTGAGGTTGAAGTAACAACACCCTTCACCGTGATGGTAGCACCTACATCGTCTTATAAGTCTAATGCTATACCATGGGATTATGTTGAGGAAACAAGAAGAAAAGGAAAGGGGAAAATGGAAGAAACTGGTGCAGCACAAGGTATGACCAAAACTGGTAGGGTTTACACTCCTGAGCATTTGGGGGGAATAAGTAAAGAAGCCGTTTCCAGGCAGCCCATCATTGAAACCGGACCGGATAATCTTTGGAGAAAGGTGCAATCAAGGGAATATTTTGAGGGTTGCAATCTGTTACTGCAAATATGGTTGTTGGAACACCTTCAGGGAGGACAATACCACCAAGCATTTCCGTGGCGACCATGGCATGACCGCATAGCTTTTCACCATCCGAAAACAATGACTTTTATCCCGGATAGGTTTGCACAACCAGGAAATGTTGTGGGTTGGGTACACTTCTTTAGTAATTTGACTGACGACAAGGTCTATTCGATGTTCGAGTGGTTCCCTACTAGCAAATTCATCATCAGGTCAAGAGATGTTCCTCATCTAGTGTTAATCGGATTAAGGGGTATCTATCCTTATGCTCCCATTAGAGTCATGAGGCAAGCTGGGAGAAAACAGGTTGTACCACGAGTTTCCAAAATGGTTCATTACAAAGCGGATTTCCAAGGAATGTTATTCCATTCAAGTTCGAGGCACAACACATGTGGCATCAAAATATTATTGAGGAGAAAGATAGCATCGAGCCAGACAGGTATCATGTCGTCCATATGTACTTCTACCCATCATGGTTGGTCGATGACATAGCAGGAGAGGTCAAGCCAGGGGTTTCTTTGAGCAATATGGTCGTAGACGACGCTGCTGAAGCACAAGTCAAATACAGGATGTTGTGTAAAGGGGTCTTTGAATCTGAGTCCAGGCATTTGGAACAGCATAAAGTGGACATAGAAGCAATCAATGAATGGAGGGGAATCGCTAATAAATCAACAGAAAGGTAGGAGTATTTGGAGCAGGGTTTGATGGAACTTGAGGGGAAGATGAGGAAAAGGGTCTCGGATTGTCAGAACGCAGAGGGCATTGAAGGAGGACATCTAGCAAGAGCGTATCTGTTGTTGGACGTGCGCGACCTGGGGAATCTGATTGACGGGGCTAAGAAGGCCAAGCTTGGAGAAGGTCCCTCTGGGACCAAGTAGATTAGGAATGATGTTTTCTACATTTTTTTTAGAATTTGATTGTAATAAGGCAAATGCCACTAGTGACTCTTTATAATTATTGTCGTTTTGGTAAAGATTCGGTCTATTTATCATATTAATGAAATGATGCAGTTATCAGGCATTGAGTTTTCTCCAAAGCTATATGTCACTAGACCTACCTCAGGCACGATGAGGTCCCCAAATTAGGACACGAATTCCACAATACGTGTTTAAATATCGTAAATATCCTTTTAATACTCTTTACTGACTTGTTTACCTTTTGTTTTTCCTCTTTTCTTTGTTTATTCCCATCCCCAAGGTTGGTTTGTGCATACTGGCATCATCGGCATATCATACCATATCTAGAGGTCCTCCACCTCCTCCGTCTCCAAGTGATCCTAAGAACAAAGAAAAGTTTAAGATGGATGATTTGAGCGGTATTAGGAAAGACAACGCTACACATGCAGAGAATGTTGAGACTTCGAATGGTCGGAGTACTCCGGCACAGAACGACTTGGTTTTACGATTAGAGCAAAAGATACTGGAGCTACAAGGGGAACTTGAGCAGGTCCGTAACTTGGCAAACCTTTCCCTTACCCTGAATGTTCCCGACATCAACCTACAAAATGCCCAAAACTCAACACTTCCTCAAAACACACAAAACCAACACCCGCAAAATCCTCCCGCACCTCATCAATACATCACGCCTCCCCAAAATCCTAATCCTTCACCAGCACCAACTCCTCCACAGCATCATCATCATCCGACCCAGTACTCATAAACTACCATATACCACACTCCTTAGAATGCACCATATCCTACTCCTGACCCACAAAACTCAACCAATGACCACCATTACGCCCAAATTCCCGGAGTCCACCAAAGCAATCCTATATACGTGGAAACCTTACCCCACACCCCACAACAGACCCTATACATACCCGAATCTGCCGAGAAGGTCCTGCATATCAAGAACACGGCAGAGGAACTCAAGCAACTTACCGGCAGGGTTCAAAATATCGAAGGGGGCAAAGACGTTGAGGGTTTGAATTATGAGGATTTGTGTATTCAGCCAGATGTAGAACTGCCAGAAGGTTACAAACCTCCTAAGTTCGAAATGTTTGACAGAACTGGTGATCCGAAAGTGCACTTGAGAACATATTGTGACAAGCTTGTAGGAGTGGGCAGGGATGAAAGAATCCGCATGAAGCTGTTCATGAGAAGCCTCACCGGAGACACCCTATCTTGGTACATCAGTCAAAACCCAAAGAAATGGGTTAATTGGGTAAGCATGACATCGGATTTCATGGATCGGTTCAGGTTTAACACAGAAAACGCACCAGATGTTTTCTACATTCAAAATCTTAAGAAGAAGCCAACAGAAACTTTCCGCCAGTATGCTTCTCGGTGGAGGTCTGAAGCTGCAAAAGCAAGGCCAGCACTAGAAGAAGAACAGATGAATAAGTTCTTCGTCAGAGCTCAGGATCCGCAATACTATGAAACATTGATGGTTATTGAGAACCATATATTTTTCGAAATCATCAAGTTAGGAGAAAGAATAGAATAAGGGATCAATGGTGAAAACTTTTAAAGCACTCCAAGACACAAATAAGGCCCTGCAGTCAGGAGGTATCTCCAGGAAGAAGGAAGTAGGGGCCGTGATGGTAGCCTAAGATCCAAAATCTCCTCTTACATACCAAACACCTCCACCCACATATTAGCCTTCACCTCCCAGATACCAACAACCTGCCCTCGCTTACCATACCTATAACACCTAACCCGCATGCTACCACTCACCACTAGCCCACCAAAACTACCAAAAGCCTAGACCAAAGTTTGACCGCAGACCACCCAGACAATACACCCCAATTGCTGAACCTATAGACCAACTATACGAGAGACTGAAGGTTGCCGGTTATATCACTCCCATTCCCGCTGTCGCCATGGAAAATTCCTCTAAATGGGTCAATCCAAATAAGACATGTGCCTATCACTCAGGCATAAAAGGTCATACTATTGATGAGTGTCGTACTTTAAAGGATAAGATTCAGACATTAATTGACACCAAAGTCATACAGGCAAAGGAGGCTGCACCCAATGTCCGTAACAATCCTCTCTTGGATCACAGGGGTGGAGGGGTAAACATGATAGAGACCGATGAAGAATGGGACTCAGAAGGGTCAATTGGACTTATTCGAGAAGGGGATAATCCTAAGACATCTCTGGCCACTCTCACACCTATCGTGATACAAACTCAGGCACCAATTGAAGTTGAGGTAGCTGCACCAACTCCGTTTGAGGTTGAAGTAACAATACCCTTCACCGTGATGGTAGCACCTACATCGTCTTATAAGTCTAATATTATACGATGAGATTATGTTGCGGAAACAAGAAGAAAAGGAAAGGGGAAAATGGAAGAAACTGGTGAAGCACAAGGTATGACCAGAACTGGTAGGGTTTACACACCTGAGCATTTGGGAAACAAGTAAAGAAGCCGTTTCCAGGCAGCCCATCATTGAAACCGGCCCGAATGATCTTTGGAGAAAGGTGCAAGCAAGGGAGTATTCTGTGGTTGATCATTTGAATAAAACCTTTGCTTAGATATCCATTATATCACTACTGCAGAATTCTGAGGCACACAGGAATGCGTTGATGAAAGTACTGAACGAGGCTTATGTACCCAACAACATTACCAGTGGAGAGATGGCCAATATGGTAGGACAAGTGTTGGAAAGCCACAAGATCACTTTTCATGAAGATGAGCTACCACCAGAAGGACTAAGTCACAATAGAGCACTGCATATCACAGTGCAGTTTGAGGATAAGTTCATTACCAGAGTCTTGATAAATGGGGATTCGAGTCTTAACATATGTCCACTAACTACTCTGAAAAGATTGGGTAAAGGCTTGCACAAGATACGAGCAGGAAGTATGAATGTGAAAGCATTTGATGGGTCTCAAAGAGCCACAATTGGGGAAACCAACCTTACCCTACAGATGGGCCCAACCTGGTTTGATGTTGAGTTTCAAGTATTGGACATATCTGCTAACTACAACCTATTGTTAGGATGACCTTGGATACATGTCGTTGGGGCTATAGCTTCTACTCTACATCAGGTCGTGAAGTTTGAGTGGAACCATCAGGAAGTGATTATCCATGGGGATGGAAGTAATCCCATTTACACCAGTCAAATTGTTCTGATCATTGAGAATAGAAGGAAGTTGGGTGGAGAAACCTACCATCACATCGAGCGCGTCAACGTAATTGAAAAGGACAAATGGTGGAGCAGTAAGATAGAGGGAATATTGGAATGGGTATGAGCCTGGCAAAGGTCTCTGTAAGAATCTACAGGGGATCACCAAACCAATATAGCTAAAGCGTCACGGCACAACTTTTGGGCTTGGGTATGAATACACCTGGCACAAGTATCAGAATTGGTTGCCACCATGGCGTGGCCCTTATTACCCTCTAGAGAAACCAGTACCATATTTGAGCCAGTCATTTCATCAAGCTGACATGATATGGGAGTTCGAAGAAGATGAAGTTCTAGTCAGTATAAGGAATTTGTTTCTGGATGATGAAGACATAGATTGAAGTGCGATAGTTGAGGAGGAGGAGGAGGAAGGCCTCAGTTTTCAGACCGTGGAGAAGGGAGCTGTTCTTAAGAACTGGACTGCTGCACCATCAAGGGCCCATCGAGTTCCTACGTAGCCTAGCAATTAGTATCATTTATTTTAAAAGAAATTTTTTTGAGCATTTAAGACATTTCGTTTTAAGCATGTTTTGTTTTGAAATAATTGCTCGGGTCATCGAGCCGTACCTGTTTGACGTTTTCAAGATTTATCTAAATGCATTGTTATTTTTAGTATTATTCTTTACGTTGTTTTTTCTTACAGTATTATTATTACCTATCCCCATGAACTTACGATTGTGACATGTAATGAGACAACGCAACATAAGGATAATGATTCAGAGGATCTGGAAGAGGTTATAATGCCCGAGGGAATCCTCAGAGAAGTGGAAAACTTTGAAAACAAGCCTGAGTCCAATTTAGACGAGACTGAAACAGTTAATCTAGGAGATTCCAAAACAATCAAGGAAACACGTGTAAGCATTCACCTGTCACCATCAGAGAAAGAAGAATACACTTGTTTCTTGAAGGAATATGGGGATATCTTTGCATGGTCCTATGATAATATGACTGGGTTGAGCAAATCCATAGTGGCTCATAAACTACCCACCAACCTAATATGTCCGCCGGTAAAGCAGAAGCTCAGAAAGTTCAAGCCAGACATGAGTTTGAAAATCAAAGAAGAAGTCACCAAGCAAATTCAAGTTAAGGTTCTCAGAGTGGTTGAATATCCAACTTGGTTGGCTAACATCGTGCCAGTTCCAAAGAAGGATGGGAAAGTCAGAGTATGTGTCAATTATCGGGACTTAAACAGAGCAAGTCCCAAAGATGATTTCCCGTTGCCTAATATACACACGTTGATCGACAACTATGCCAAGCATGAACTCCAATCCTTTGTGGATTGCTTTGCGGGATATCATCAGATCTGGATGGATGAAAAGGATGCCGAAAAGAAAGCTTTTATCACACCATGGGAGTTGTACTGCTATAAAATGATGTCATTTGGTCTGAAGAATGCTGGGGCCACTCATATGAATGCCATGACAACTATTTTACATGACATGATACATAAGGAGATAGAGGTATATATGGATGATGTGATCATCAAATCCAAGTAAAGTACATATCACATAGCAGACTTGAGAAAATTCTTTGATCGGCTTCGGAGGTATAATTTGAAATTGAATCCCGCAAAATGTGCCTTCGGGGTCCCTACAGGAAAATTATTAGGATTCATCGTCAGCCGCCGAGGAATTGAGCTAGACCCATCAAAGGTCAAGGCTATTCGGGATTTGCCACCTCCAAAGAACAAGAAAGACGTGATGAGCTTCTTGGACGTCTTAATTATATCAGCTGATTCATAGCCCAATCAACTGTGATTTGTGAGCCGATTTTCAAAATGTTAAAGAAGGATGCCGCAACCAATTGGACTAAAGACTACTAGAACGCATTTGACAGAATCAAAGAATATTTGTCCACACCACCAGTTCTGGTCCCACCAGAACCTGGTAGACCACTGCTACTCTATCTCTCCAAATTAGATGGGGCTTTCGGTTGTGTCTTGGGACAACACGACGAGACGGGAAGGAAGGAACAGGCCATATACTATATGAGTAAGAAGTTCACACCCTACGAAGTACAATATTCTTTGCTGGAACGCACTTGTTGTGCTTTGACTTGGATAGCCCAGAAACTGAGGCACTAATTCTATGCCTATACCATATATCTCATAGCAAGGATGGATCCTCAGAAGTACATCTTTCAGAAACCCATGCCTACATGGAAGCTGGCAAAATGGCAGATATTGTTGAGTGAATTCGACATCGTCTATGTGACTCAAAAGGCGGTTAAGGGACAAACATTAACGGGTCATCTTTCGGAAAATCCTGTAGGAGGAGAATATAAATCACTAAAAATGTATTTTCCTGATATAGAAGTATCATTCGTAGGAAAAGATATCGCCGAAGCCTACAACGGGTGAAGAATGTTTTTCGACGGAGCCGCAAACTTCAAAGGAGTAGGTATTGGAGCCATTTTGGTGTTAGAAACAGGTCAACATTATCCGGTATCCGTGAAACTCAGATTTCCGTGCACCAATAATATGGCAGAATATGAGGCTTCCATATTGGGGCTCAATTTGGTTATTGACATAAATATCCAGGAATTACTAGTAATTGGTGATTCAGATCTTCTGTTACATCAGGTGCGGGGAGAATGGGCTATAAAGAATACCAAGATACTACCATATTTGTATCACGTACAAGAGAGAATAAAGTGATTCACGAAGATAGAGTTCAGATGTGTCCCAAGAATCCAGAATGAGTTCGCAGATGCATTGGCCACTTTGTCCTCCATGATTCAACATCCGGACAAGAATTTCGTCGATCCCATTCCTGTAAAATCCATAATCAACCGGCTTACTGTGCTCATGTTGAAGGAGAAATAGATGGAAATCCATGGTTCCATGATATCAAGGAGTACTTGTCAAAAGGAGAGTACCCGGAGTATGCAAATCATACTAAAAAATGCACGCTCCGAAGATTGTCCAATCATTTCTTCCAAAGTGGAGGAATTATGTACAGAAGGACTCTAGACTTAGGATTGTTATGGTGCGTTGACGCCAAGAAAGCTTCCAAACTGCTCAAAAATACATTCTAGAACTTGCGGACCACACATGAATGGTTTCGTTTTAGCCAAGAAAATGCTGAGGAGAGGTTATTTTTGGACGACTATGGAAACAAACTACATCAGGTATGTCCAAAAATGACATCAGTGCCAAATACACGCAGATATGATACGGGTTCCGCCAAATGAACTCAATGCAACGAGTGCACCTTAGCCTTTTGCCTCTTGGGGAATGGACGTAATTGGACCAATCGAGCCTACCGCTTCAAACGGGAACAAGTTCATTTTAGTGTCCATAGACTACTTCACACAATCGGTCGAAGCTGCATCATACAAAGCTGTAACCAAGAAAGTCTTCGCAGATTTTGTCAGAGATCGTATTGTTTGCCGATTCGGGGTTCCAGAGTCCATCATCACCTAATGAAAGCTATGTGAGAAACCTTCAAAATCAAGCACAAGAATTCCACAGCATACAGGCCTCAAATGAATGGAGTCGTGGAGGCTGCAAACAAGAATATCAAGAAAATACTGAGGAAGATGGTAGACAATCACAAGCAATGGCATGAGAGGTTACCATTTTTCTTATTGGGGTACCGGACCACAGTCTGCACGTCAACCGGGGCAACTCCTTACCTATTGGTCTACGGTACTGAAGCCGTCATTCCCGCCAAGGTAGAAATTCCCTCCCTGAGAATTATACAGGAAGCTGAACTCAGTGATGCAGAGTGGGTAAGAAGTCACTATGAACAATTGGCTCTCATTGACAGGAAAAGAAAGAACGCAGTGTGTTATGGTCAACTTTATCATAATAGAATGTCCAGAGATTTCAACAAAAGGGTCAAACCTAGACAATTCGCACCGGGGCAGCTGGTGCTGAAACAAATCTTTCCATATCAGGATGAAGCCAAAGGAAAATTCTCACCTAGTTGGCGAGGACCCTATATGGTTCATAGAGTACTAACAGGAGGAGCACTCACACTCGCAGAAATGGATGGAGAGATTTGGCCAAAGCCTATCAACTCAGATACAGTCAAAAGATACTATGCTTAACGCCGTTTACATTTATGCAATTGATGTTATTGAACTACGCTTAACCTGATTCTCGTTTAAGAGGGGATACATAGGCAGCCCTGTGGGTTCGGTCACAATTCAATAAAATTCTCATTTTCCCCACAATTAGAAACTGGGCAGAATTTTGAGGAGGACCCTCAAAATTCTGGGGCAAGCTCAGCCAATGTCACCATATGCAGAACGGTCAGAGAATTGCCTAAGTAAACTGGGGCAGAATTTTGAGGAGGACCCTCAAAATTCTGGGGCAAGCTCAGCCAATGTCACCATATGCAGAACGGTCAGAGAATTGCCTAAGTAAACTGGGGCAGAATTTTGAGGAGGACCCTCAAAATTCTAAGGAAGTCGCAATGTCTCTAAAGTGCCACAGTCATTGGTTCATCTAATTTATCCGATATTGCATACTAATGTATTTTAACTAACTACATTCATCATATACACATTTTTGAAAACTTTATTTTAATAAAACAGCCAGATGCTACCCGTGGTTACTCAAGCAGGACTTCGATACAGAGCAAAGCAAAGCAGGCAGGCGGAGGCACGAACCAACCTTCCCCTGTAAAACTCACGATTGTCCTTTGGATGCAGGAACAAGAAATATTCTCAAATTTGGGAACACTCCAGAATCACTATCTTCATAATGACAACGCTGCCAAGCGCTAACATATCTCCAGCTAAGAAATACTCTGCTATCACTCATTTCCTATTCCTGCTTAAGGTTAAGCATTGCCTTTCCTTGCACGAGACTAAGCATTGTCTCCATTTTGCATGAGGCTAAGCTCCGCCTCCTTAATTGCATAAGGCTAAGCACTGCCTTTCCTATTGCATGAGACTAAGAACTGTCTCTATTTTACATGAGGCTAAGCCATGCCTCCTCAATTACACAAGGCTAAGCACTGCCTTTCCTATTGCATGAGACTAAGCACTGTCTCTATTTTACATGAGGCTAAGCCATTCCTCCTCAATTGCATAAGGCTAAGCACTGCCTTTCCTATTGCATGAGACTAAGCACTGTCTCTATTTTACATGAGGCTAAGCCATTCCTCCTCAATTGCATAAGGCTAAGCACTGCCTTTCCTATTGCATGAGACTAAGCACTGTCTCTATTTTACATGAGGCTAAGCCATTCCTCCTCAATTGCATAAGGCTAAGCACTGCCTTTCCTATTGCATGAGACTAAGCACTGTCTCTATTTTACATGAGGCTAAGCCATTCCTCCTCAATTGCATAAGGCTAAGCACTGCCTTTCCTATTGCATGAGACTAAGCACTGTCTCTATTTTACATGAGGCTAAGCCCTGCCTCCTCAATTAAACAAGGCTAAGCTATGCCTTCCCTATTGCATGAGACTAAGCGTTGTCTCCACCTTTGCATGAGGCTATGCTCTGCCTCCTTAATTGCACAAGGCTAAGCTCTGCCTTTTCTATTGCACGAAACTAAGCATTGTCTCCAATCCTGCATGAGTATAAGCCTTGCCTCCTCAATTACATAAGGCTAAGCATTGCCTCTACCTCTGCATGAGGCTAAGCCCTGCATCTTCAATTGCATAAGGCTAAGCATTGCCTTCCCCTGCACGAGACTAAGCATTGTCTTCATCTTTGCATGAGGCTAAGCCATGCCTCCTTAATTGCATAAGGCTAAGCTCTGCCTTCCCAATGCACGAGACTAGGCATTGTCTCCAATCTTGCACAAGACTAAGCATTGTCTCTCCTTGCATAACCACAAATGCTGTGCTGTTCAAAACCTTACATTATTCTCTTCTCTCGGGGCTAAGCTCTGCCCCCGGCTCTACACAAGACTAAGCTCTATCTTGTTTCATCTCAAGCATCATGTCTTTGCATCTCATGGGCTGAAGCATAGCCAAATTTTTCGAAGGCGCCATAGTCTGAGGGCATCATCCTCATAGACGGAAGACACCATGCCATGGCCTGAGGATCTCTCAAAATTGCACATCATTATTCAAAGGCATAATAGTTCGGAGGAACCCTCTTCATAGCCCGAGAACATCATTTCATGGCCTGCGAATCCCCTATCTCACAATTCATGGCCTAGGACGTCATGGTCTAAGGACATCATCCTCACCGTCCAAAGACAATCTCCATGGTACAAAGGGAATTTCCACCATGCTTAAATTTATGCAATAATCAACATATATATATATTGTGCATACATTGTGTTTTGAGTTTGCAGGTGATCCAAGAAATAACCGTTCTCTTAACTAGAGCAATCTTCGCTCCGGTTTTCATTCAACGTTCATGTCCAGCAATTATTTCAAACGTAACCAACCACCGTCTGTTATCCATTTCCATCTGATAACCATTCAAATATCCATAACCATTCCCAGATACATCTGTTTACAATCCCGATATCATCTTATCTAGAATATCTTGTCCGTTCTTACAATAACTCCATCGGTTTCTTCCGTCGTTGGATCCAGAACTACACATGGCCTGATTCCTGTAAAAACAGGGATATGTAGGCAGCTCAAAAATCAGGGTCCGACCTATATTTTTCAAAATTACCCCATTCGGTCAAAATCGATCATCATTTCTTTACCCGGCAACTTTTTCATCCTTTCCAGGTAAAGAGGGGCAGTTGTTGATAATTGATTTTTCCCTCATATTTTTCAAATATATATATATATATATATATATAAATATATATCTTCAAAATAGCGCATATGCATCATCATTTGATTTACAAGCATACACAAGTATTTTCATAATTTTTCATGATTCTTAAAGACTTTAAACCAATTTATTTCTGCATTTTTATTGTATAAATATCCAATAATTATCCTCCAAATTATTTTATGATGATTTAATTGTCTAAACTTATCATTTACACCAATATTATGTTTAAATATTTTCAGGGCATTTCTTATAATTACATTTGCATTTTTCTAATGTCAAATTGCACATTTTGCAATAATAGCCCATATGCATGTATAATTACATTATTTATGCAGAGAATAACTTTTTATATTTTTATAATGTTAAATAATTGCTTTTAATCATTTTCATGCACAAATGATAATTTAGATATTTATTAATTACTTTTATAAACTATTTATTTATTAAACATTAGATATTTAAAATCTAGCCCTAAATTCCTTTTAATCTCGGACCTAACTACCCAATCCCAGCCCAATAACCCTTGAGCCCAAACCAATTAACCCAACCCCATACCCGGTCGCGACTCATTTTACTAGCCCGACCCAGAACCCCCGACTAATCGTGGCCGTTGATCTCTGAGATCAACGGCCCATATTACACCCGCCCTTTTAAATTATACCTGAACCCCCCTAAACCATTCGTCCCTTCACCCGCCGCCCTCGAACTCTCTCAAACTCCCCTTCTCTCTCTGTCAAACCCTAGCCATCTCCCCCCCCCAGTTTTCTCTCCTAATCCCACCGATCATGGGATTCTATAGCCGCTTCTTGCCATATTCGACTCCCCCTTGGTACTAGAACCTTCAATATACCGCTTGCCTAAACATGAAAAGTGGATTTCATCATTTTCGAACCAAAGCTGGTTCATTTCCTTGACCTTTTTCGTCTATGTTCGTTCTTGTTCGCTTATGGTATGAATCTCTGTGCATTTTCGTGATTCCTACTCACCCTAAAATTAGGGCTTCAGATTCTTTTAAATCGAACTAAATCTGGTTCGATTCTTTGATTTTAAAAGGTATATCTGTCTATATTCATCTTATTCTATGCAGCATGTGATTTTCACCTTTTATTTATTTTTTGGTTTCTACCGATTTTACACTTTCCCTAAAATTAGGGTTTGAGATTTTTCTCTTTTCCTTAATGATTTGATTGCATGCGATGATTCGTTCCTTTCTCGTGTTTGATTGATGATTTTCCTTATTTGGATGTTAATTTCTGTCACGACTCAAATCGATGGGTCGCGACGAGTGCCTGAGTCCTACCTGTCGAACACCCTTAAGCATGCGACTAAGATATAAGCATGAATAATATTCGTTGAATTACGAGAATAACATGCGTGAGGAAACCCTGTCCAAAAGACATATATACATATACGTGTGGAATATGTAGGGCGAACCGACAAGGATGCTATAAACAACTACATATCCAAAATTGGAAGCCGACAAGGCCACATACCACTCAACTATACACAATTATCTGCAGACCTCTAATAGAAATACAACTGTACAAAGATGGGACTGAGCCAGGTCATACCCATATATGTGTACAAGCATATCGTACCAAAATCAAAGGCAGCTCCGGATTGAGTGGAGCATGCCAACTCTCGCTGATCAAGGATCCTAAGAAGGGGGACCGTCAGCTTGCCTACCTGCACCTGCGGGCATGAATTGTAGGCCCCGGGAAATAGGGCGTCAGTACAAATAATGTATTGAGTATTTAAGCATGAAAATCAGTACATAAAAGACATAAATGAAACATGGAATAAAGGAATCCATCTGTAAGTCTGAATAACTTTGTAAATTCTGAAACATTTATAATGCCATGCACGTGGATATAAATGTCGTATCATGCATAGGTATAGGTGTACATAATATCATCAAGCCTCTGAGGGCATCTCATCATATCGTCTCGGCCACTGTGGGCAACATCATCAACATATACCAACTAATCAGGTGGTGGTGCGTATATAACGTCATAACCTTTTTTTCATATCCCATATCCCATATACATATATATATATATATATATATATATATACATATACATACATATAAATATTGTATCATGCATAGTTATAGGTGTACATAATATCATCAAGCCTCTGAGGGCATCTCATCATATCGTCTCAGCCACTATGGGCAACATCATCAATATATACCAACTGATCAGGTGGTGGTGCGTATATAACGCCGTAACCTTTTTTTCATATCCCATATACATATATATATATATGTGTGTATGTGTGTGTGTGTATATATATATATATATATATATATATATATATATATATACGCGTATATAATGCCATCTGGTCATGGGTCAATGTACATGTATAAATGAATGAAATGCATGAAAATATATAATAATCTCAATATTCCTTTCGGATAAACTTTATCAACTGCGTATTATTTTGAGAAGCATGAACAGAAGATATAATAATATGTCACGTGGGGAATCAAGAACACAGAGACCCTTAGTATTTCTATGAATAGAGTCGTTTATGAAAACTGTGCGTTTGCTCGTTTCTTA
The DNA here is from genome assembly GCA_000715115.1 of Nicotiana otophora. Taxonomy (NCBI): domain Eukaryota; kingdom Viridiplantae; phylum Streptophyta; class Magnoliopsida; order Solanales; family Solanaceae; genus Nicotiana; species Nicotiana otophora. The sequence goes on along the minus strand of AWOL01S0023338.1, from coordinate 27,724 downwards.
TGTATAATTTGGATCATGCCAAAAAGAAAGAATGGATAGCCTTAACATACCTGGAGTAGGGAAAAATTCATGTAATATTATTGAGAAGGATTACACCGTACTCCTTTAGAACCGCAAAAACTTTAGTTGCTAACGCTGACTTAATAATTATCGTAAGAAATTGTTTGGTTGCAAGAATTTTGTTGAAACCTTGTAGGAAGATTCTAAGTCTAGTAGTGTCTTTCTATTCAAGACATGAGAAAATGAAGTGTTTTGTTACTGAGAAATTTTTGTTGAAAGTCTTTGAGGGATTTCTAACACCTAATTGTAAGGCTTTTGGTATTTGAAGATATTAGAGATGAAGTGCTTTGTTACTATCTTTGCCAAAGCTGTATATCTTATTGGTATTGAAATGTTGGAAACGTTACTACTTTTCTAAAGCTCCACATTTAATTAGTATTAAAAATGTTAGTGTTTGAGAATGACATGTGGTTTTGTATTCAAAATCCTGGATGAAGTGTCTTAAAATCACTATATTATATTTCCACCTAACCACAATTGACCAAGAGTCATTTGTTGGGTTAGTGTCTTGCTGCCACATGGCAGTAGGAAGGGGTTTTAATCTTATCCCATAACCAATTAATTAATTAGGTAATATCCCGTTACCTCGTAATTAACCAATTACCCGCATAATTAAGAATTGTCTCAAATTACTTACAATTATACTCATTTTAATATACTTTATACATCATACTATCACGGTCATATGGTACCTTATATGGTACTAGTCTATAAATATCGGGTATTATAGCTCAGACCGTATTTTATCCCAAATCGACAACCTTCAACGAAATTTATTTCCTTTAATTCGTGTACCCTTTATCCTTCGTGGCACTTACTTATCGCTTGTTATAAATAGCATAAATACGTTAACCTCAAGATAATCTCATCCCCGAGTCTATGTCAATTAACTGAAGATGAAACGTTAACGTACGAGAAATGCGGGATGTAAAAATTTCTACTACTATATAAACCCCTCCCCATTCCCCTTTTTGGGACAGACTTGAATCGTGAATGTTTCCTAAAAACTGAAGTTATCGCTCTTTGTTCTCTAAATACTCTTGTTATATATCCTGGTTCCTGGTCGGCTGAAAGCCAAGGCCAGAAATTCTGAGTTCTTGCTACTGTGGACTTTGTTCTTTCTTGTTTTTCGTTTAACTAGTGAGTTGCTGAACTTTCGTCACTTCATTCCTATTTACCTGTCATTAGCATGTGTTTTCACTTCTAAAGGTTGTTGTTCAATATGTTTCTGTGTTGTTCTCGTATGCAATCCTAACTATCTTGCTTCAATTCTAGGCCTTTCTAATCTAAAATGTCATTATGCTTGTAGTTTGAGACATGTTTAGACCTGCTTTAAGTTGATTAATTTCTTTTTAAGTCTACCTATCCTAGGTGTTACTGATGTTTAGAACCTTTGAACTTTAGCCATCTCTTTAGTGTTTAAATTTTCTATTAACCATGTTACTTGAACATGCTTTCATATCCCCTTTTATGGATTAGATGACTAAGCATGAAGGTATTCACTAAGTGTTTAGCATAAGTCTGTTTCTGAACTTGCTGTGATGACATGTAGCATGTTTGATCCTGTACGCTTCTACCATGTCTTGACTTCCCAATAGTGACCTTAATTTGTTCTCATTGTGTTAAGTTCTATTGCCAATTGATATGATCCCTTCTTGGGACACTAGCATCTACACTTACCATAATTTGAACACTTGTTTTTCTAAATATGAGTCTGTGTACATCAATCTTGCAAACATGTCTTGTTAGTATATGCATTATGTGTTGAACTTGTTTTTCTGAAACTTTGTTAAGTCTGTTCTCAAAACCTAAGCATGTTCTACTACCTGTTCTATGTGCTCAATTTGAATCTGCTTGTATCCCTCAGTGTTGTCCCTTAACCTTAGTCTATTTCCTGGTCTCTTTTGAGTTCTTATTCATAGCCGGCTGAAAGTCAAGGCTACTTAGGTTCTATCATTTGACCTCCCTAGTGTGAGCACTACTCGGGGTCCAATTGAGACCCTTGTGAACTCTGACACACTAAGATTTGGTCCTTAAGCTTTCTCTGAATTTCCCCTATCAACCTCCCTAGTGTGAGCACCGCCTTGGGTTTTTGAAACCCTTGGGAACTCTGACACACTAGGGTCATGGTTCTAATGCTTAACTTTGCCCTGTGCCCATTGGGTGAATCACTTGATTCCTGGCTGCCTTATGCCCATGAAGATGTAATTTTGGGCTATTATCAACTATAAGAATGAAGGCCTGGCCTGGCCTGGCCGGGTGTATCTTTGGGCCTGTTGTAGGCTCCCTATAGCTATTCTACTTTGTAATTCATTCTATTAATTCTGGGCCTGTAATAATTCTTGTAATAACATTTGGGGTATTAGTGAAATTGGGAAAGGGATTTTTATCTTATATTTTCAATCAATGGGGCAGGAATCCTGCCTATAGGTTCAATAATGTGTGTTTAGTTATCGTGTGTTAGAAATCATGCCTATAGGTATCCTATTATGTTCAGTCATTATATGTTAGCAATCCTGCCTATGGTTTCAATACTTGGTTTAATTATGTTCTATTTCTGCTTATTAGAAACCATGCCTATAGGAAATCACACACTTCACTTAACCTGCCTAATACCTGCACATTATTCAAAATCATAATCGTTTGACTAAATATTTTACATGCTCTTATGCCTATTTCTGCCTGATTATTAGATATCATGCCTATAGGGAATGAATGCTAATAACAGTCCTTTCAATCTGCACCACGCTCAATAGATATCATACATATAGGATTTTAATTACTTAAAATCGCTATTGCATCATACTGTCCATCTAGAAAGTATTCCTATGGGAGCTAACATATGAGAATCAGTTCCAATCACTAGTCTCTGGAAATCATGCCTATAGGACATCACCACTCGCTCTTAAAACGTTGTTATCCATGCAATTATAAGGAGGCATAAGTAATTTTGAGCATTTCCAATAAGTTTTATTGACCCTACTGCATGAATCACCTAGAGATCATGTCTATATTTTTGATAACCTACAACCTGTAGTCTCAATAATTAGCGTGTAATACCAAATGCTCATAAACTGTATAGTCGCTTAGAAATCATGTCTATAGGTTTCATGACATCCATAATCTGCAAATCAGTTAACTTGGTACAGCAGCACCACATATACGATATTGAATTCAGCATCACCTAGAATCCATGCATATAGGACTCTAAGTCTCAAATTCTGAAACTACGTATTGCCCGCGTGCATTTGTTTGTTTGTGTGTGGAGGCTAACTTGAGCCCTTAATTGCCTTTACATGAAGTCCCAACTTGTTTTTTTGTATGTCGACTAGTTTTATCATTTTTGAGCAACCTAAGTTAAAGTCTAGAATCCCCCTGAAATAGAGGTCTAAATGCCTCATGGACCATAGGCATGGGACGGGTAGTGCACGCATAGAGTACGACTTAGAACTGACTAGTGCGCTTTAGGTAAACAACTAAAAGATAGTAAACGGGTAGCAGAAGATGATAGTCTGTGTCCGCTGAATAATATGAGTAACACCCCATCTTGAAGGAGTTATGAAGTATTATTTATGTTACACGGGGTGATCCTTTAGGCTAAAAAACTTAGGACCCCCCACCTTTGTTAAAGTCAATCATTTTATTTGTCCAAATTGCTTCCCTTCCCTTAGACTAATTCATATAATTTGAGTTCGACCGAGACCCACTGTTGTGGACCTCGAGGAGTGCCTAACACCTTATCATCAAGGTAATTTGAGCCCTTACCCGATCTTTGGTGACGCAACTGGTTAATCCAGAGTTATCTGCAAAATAGGTGCCCTAACGCACCTTAATCCGTTAGGCGACGACTCTTCTCTTTTAACACTCCTCATATTTAAAAGAGCTGTCATGACGTCGAGGCCCGTTTTCCACAAGGAAAAATGGGGCGCGACAGCGGTCACAGCTCCAGATGCACGGAAGCACACGTCCGTTCCGGGAACTTTACCCAGGCCTATTTTGGTAAATTCGGAGGCAAATCGTTTTGACCTATATGAAGCCTAGCTCGTCTCAAAACAAGGTATCTGAGATTTTGGAGCAACTTTTGGATAGAAGAAGGCAAGGAAACAACGGTGAACAACGAAGAGGACTACCAGGTTTTCAGAACCAGCAGAGGCAGCACCAGTTCCTTGTACTAAGAGCGGTCAAGGGCCACCAGGTTTTCAGAACCAGCAGAGGCAGCAATACCAGCCACCACAGCCAATTCAGTCAAGTATGGAAGATCCCATGAAGGAATTCATCAACAAAACAGATGAAAAGTTCGAGACTCGGGGCACGGCTATCCGAAATTTAGAAAGACAAATGGGAAAGATTGCGAATTTGTTATCTGAGAGGGCTCATGGAACTCTTCCCTCTGACACTTAAACGAACCCAAAGGAAACAATCAAAGTTGTATCTCTGAGAAGTGGCATAGCATTGACTGAAGCAGTGGTGAAAGCTAGGCTTGAGGTGGTTAACAAGCAGATTGAAACACCAACAGAGAGAAAGAGTAAAGAGCAAAAGAGCCAGAGTAGTGAGGTACAAAAGGAGATTGAAGAGAGTATACATATGCCAGCTCTACTATTCCCTCAAAAGATGAAGAGGGAGAAACTTGACAAATGTTTTGGGCGATTCCTGAATATGCTCAAGCAACTTTATGTGAACATTCCCTTCCCAGATATACTCACTCAGATGCCTGCTTATGCAAAGTTCTTGAAGAAAATCCTGTCTGGCAAGAGAAAATTAGAGGAAATAACAATGGTCAAGCTAAATGCCCACTGCAGTGCCATATTGCAAAATAAAATTTCCCAAAAGTGTGGGAACCTAGGAAGCTTCACCATACCATGCTCGTTGGGGAGTGAAAAATTCGACAAGGCCCTCTGTGATTCTGGTGCGTCTATAAATCTAATGCTTCTGTCTGTATTCAGGAAACTGAAAGGTGAGCTTGGAGTGATCAAATCAATACTAGTGTTCCTACAGCTGACTAACCAAACCATCATTCTACCTGAGGGAATCATTGAGGATATTCTAGTGCGGGTGGACAAGTTTGATATCCCCGTAGACTTTATTGTGGTGGATATGTAGGTGAACAAGGAGGTGCCTATAATTCTAGGGAGCCCATTCTTATGTACAGGCGGAGCTACCCTTGATATCTATGAAGGGCAGCTTATGCTCAGAGTGGGCAACAAAAAAGTGGTGTTCCAGATGAAGAGGATGATGAAATACCCTAGTGATGAGGAATTTTATTTTGCAATATGGCACTACAGTGAATATTTAGCTTGACTACTGTTGTTTCTTCTAATTTTCTCTTGCTAGACAGGATTTACTTCAAGAACTTTGCATAAGCAGGCATCTGAGTGAGTACCTCTGGGAAGGGAATGTTCACATAAAGTTGCTTGAGCATATCCAAGAATCGCCCAAAACATTTGTCAAGTTTCTCCCCCTTCATCTTTTGAGGGAATGGTAGAGCTGGCATATGTATATTTCTTCAATCTCCTTTTGTACCTCGCTACTCTGGATCTTTTGTTCTTCACTCTTTCTCTTTGTTGGTGTCTCAGTCTGCTTGTTAACCACCTCAGGTCTAGCTTTCACCATTGCTTCAGTCAATGCTTTGCCACTTCTCAGAGATACAACTTTGATTGTTTCCTTTGGGTTCTTTTCAGTGTCATAGGGAAGAGTTCTACTAGCCCTCTCATATAACAAATTCGCAATTTGTCCCATTTGTCTTTTTAAATTTCGGATAGTCATGCCCTGAGTCTCGAATTTTTCATTTGTTTTGTTGATGAATGCCTTCATGGGATCTTCCATACTTGACTAAATTGGTTGTGGTGGGTGGTATTGATGCCTCTGCTGGTTCTGAAAACCTGGTGGTCCTTGACCCTGGGGGTTGAGATTATTTTGCTGCCATGAGTTCAAGCTCCCATTAGGTGAACTCCACGAAAAACCTGGATGTCTTACCTAATCTTAGAGACTAGGTGACGTCACGACATCGTACGGAGGAAAATTGGGGTCCTGACATTTTTTTTCTCTAATTCAGTTATTAGAACAAGTTATGCGTAATAATTGTTCTCTTCTCTTTCTTTTTTTGCTTTCAGTTTCTTTTTTTCTTTTCTAATTTCATGTATTATTATTTCAAATTATTTTTTATTTCCTATTTTTCATAATCTAAATCTACACACCTTTTTGGCTCCTTTATTTTTGTTCTTTTTTATTTTTTCTCTCTTTTCTTTTTCATTATAAAAAAGATAATTGATATAATATATTTATTTATTTATTTATTCCTATATTAATTATCAGAAAATAACTTATTTTAGCATATAATACACCAATAATAATAATTTATAGCCGTTTAAAGTATATTGTTACAATATACTATGATGCCCATATGGTATATATCATGTACTGATAGGGTATCATAGAGGGCTCGTTCATTTCTTTAACAAACAAACAAAAAAGAATCATGCATAAGTTGTCACGACGCAATTTTACATATAGGCCGTGATAGAACCCAACATTGCCGCTATGCAAGCTAACTATGAACTAACCATGTATTTATTCTTTTTAACAATTTTGAAATAGTTGATTTTTTTATTATTATTAAGTAAGTAAGAGGTAAACAATTTGATAAAATAAGTGTAAACAAATATGGGAACAAGTGTGGTGAAAATAAATACTCAAAAGAAATATATGAGATGTCTACTAGCATAATTTCAAGACCTGTTGTCACAAGTGTATGAGCTTCTAGTAGAATATACAAAACACTAAACTACTGTCTGAAATAGAGTAGGCAGACAGTAATGCAAAAGAGAGACTCCAGGTGCTGTCGAACGGACTTAGAAAAGCAGCTCACCACTAGGCCTCGGGGTATCGAGGGTGCGCGCCGGTATGACTGCCAGATGTACCTACCTCAGATCCTGCACGATTAGTGCAGAAGTATAGCGTGAGTACATAAACAACATGTACCCAGTTAGTATCCAGTCTAACCTCGAAGAAGTAGCGACAAGGGGTTGACATCGACACTTGCTATGGGCTAAAAATAAAATACAGAAATGCTAGATGGGCATAGAGTATGTGAATAATAATATTAACACAATAACAATAATGATTAAATAATTATTTAATAATTAATAAATTCCAAGAGTCTTCTATTAGCACATACTAATTCCAAATAAATTTTGAACAAATAAATAATTTATAATCTCTCACATTATGAAAAATAATATCAAGTATGTTCAGGCATCAAGCATTATCATGCACGATTTATGCCGAGGTAATACGGCCCGATCCAGAGTAATATGTACACTGCCGAGGGTCGAGCGGCACGAACCATAGATTCATATGTTATACTGTCGAGGCATTCGGCCCGCTCCACAAGAAGAGAGGATACATTATGAACATCCGATTTAAAAGCTGTCATTAGGCTAATACACAAAGAAGCACAATTTCTGTTAACAGACGGGTAACCCGCCAAAACTCAAGTGAGTGGAATTCGGTCTCTACAAATCCATTATCAAGTTTCATTATAGTTTAGGCACTTTAATTAACAAGTAAGGTGCAAACATTACAAGTATTTTATGATTTGGGTCCTAAACTACCCGAACGTAAGCATAATTAGTAGCTACGCACGGACTCTCGTCACCTCGTGCGTACGTAGCCCCCCACAATTAGAATCAAATAGAAATTTAAATCACATATGGGGTAAATTCTCTCTTACAAGGTTAGACAAGAGACTTACCTCGTCTCAAAGATCACTTTTCGGCCAAAAATTCACCCTAAGGACCCAACTTGGTGCCGAACAATCTGAAGCTAGCCAAATATTATATAAAATAATCAATATAAGAACAAAAGTTAATAATTTAGCTATTAGAGTAATTACCCAACCCAAATTGGAAGATTCTTAAAATTTACCCCAGGGCCCACGTGCCCGGATTCCAAAACTTTTCGAAGGTAATTATTACCCATAACCTCACGAACTCAAATATATAATTTTCACCCAATTCCATAACCATTTTCATGGTTAAATCTAATTTTTATCAAAACCTAGGTTTTTCAACTAAACCTAAAATTTTCATAATTTTACAGGTTAAAATCTACCCATAATCTATGTATTTAACTTACATTGAGTAGGAATTACTTACCTTCAACAGCTATGTCGAAACCCCTCTCTAAGAAGCTCCAAAATCGCCCAAGAAGTGAAATAATTGAACCAAAATGGCCTAGCCCGTCTAAAATGAACCTCACTACCTCCAGCAATTCTGCTTCTACGGGCCATGGGCCGCATCTGCGGCGCCACCTACAGAAAATCCATCGCAGGTGCGGTCAAGCCCAGGCCTCTAGCCTTCGCTTCTGCGGACGGGCACTCGCTTCTGCGGAAGCTCGTCGCACCTGCGGTCCAGACCTGGCCAGCCTCTTCTCGCGTCTACGACCCTTCCATCGCAAAAGCGAGGCCGCTTCTGCGGGCCATTGACCACTCGCCCAAAACTGCTTCTAAGGCCAAGAGCTCGCACTTGTGAGCTCGTATCTGCATCCAAAACGATTGTAGGTGCGGGCACACCAAAACCGATGCACCATCAGCTCTTTCAAGTTCAAACTTGATCCGCGCATCGTCCGAGTAGCACCCGAGCCCCCGAGGCCTCGTCTAAACATACCAACAAGTTTGAAATCACAAAATGGACTCGCTCAAACCCTCGGAACACGTGAAATAACATCAAAACTAAGAATCACAACCCAAAATCACATAGAATCAACTCATGAACTTCAAGTTCTTCCAACTTACTCCAAACGCGCCGAATCATACTTAAACTACTCGGAATGACACCAAATTTTGCGTGCAAGTCTTTAATCACCATACGGAGTTATTCCCAGGCTTGGAATTTCAAACGGACCTTGATAACACCAAAACCTACTTCAAACCAAATCTAAAGAACTTTAAAAGCTTCAATGAGCTAACTTCCAACTTTAGGCGCTGAAACACTCCCGGGTCATCCAAAACCCGATCCGAACACACTCCCAAGTCCAAAATCATCATACGAATCTATTGGAAATGTCAAATCCCGATTCCGAGGTTGTTTACTAAGAATGTTAACCCAAGTCAAACTTAACCCTTTTAAAGTCAATATTAAGGAACTTAGTGTTCCGATTTCAACCTTAACCCTTCCAAACCCGATTTAACCATCCCAACAAGTCATAAAACAGTAAAACCATATACGAGGAGTCTTATTTAGAGGAACGGGGTTCTATAAGACAAAACGACCGGTCGGATCATTACATAAGTCCTCCATGATACCCATATGTTATATATCATATACCCATATGATAGGAATTACTTACCTTCAATAGCTAGGTGGAAACCCCTCTCTAAGAAGCTCCAATAATCGCCCAAGAAGTAAAATAATTGAACCAAAATGGCCTAAGTCCCGTCTTAAATGAACCTCACTGCCTCCAGCGATTCCGCTTCTGCGGACCGTGGGCCGCATCTGCGGCGCCGCACTTACGGAAAATCCATCGCAGGTGCGGTCCTAGCCTAGGCCTCTAGCCTTCGCTTCTGCGGACGGGCACCCGCTTCTGCGGAAGCTCGTCGCACCTGCGGTCCAGGCCTGGCCAGCCTCTTCACGCATCTGTGGCCCTTCCATTGTAAAAGCGAGGCCGCTTCTGTTAAGTTCCTTCGCTTCTGCGGTCCACTAACCTCTCGCCCAAAATCGCTTCTGCGGCCAAAAAGCTCGCAGGTGCGGGCACACCAAAACTGATGCACCATCAGCTCTTTCAAGTTCAAACTTATGCATCGTCCGAGTAGCACCCAAGACCCCCGAGGCCTCGTCCAAACATACCAACAAGTTTAAAATCACAAAATGGACTCGCTCGAACCCTCGGAACACGTGAAATAACATCAAAACTAAGAATCACAACCCAAAACCACATAGAATCAACTCATGAACTTCAAGTTCTTTCAACTTTACTCCGAACGAGCCGAATCATACTTAAACTACTCAGAATGACATCAAATTTTGCGTGCAAGTCTTAAATCACCATACGGAGCTATTTCCAGGCTTGAAATTCCAAACGGACCTCGATGATATCAAAACCTACTTCAAACCAAATCTAAAGAACTTTAAAACCTTCAATGAGCCAACTTCCAACTTTAGGCGCCAAAACGCTCCCAGGTCATCCAAAACCCGATCTGAATACAAGCCTAAGTCCAAAATCATCATACGAACCTAGTGGGAACGTGAAATCCCGGTTCTGAGGTCGTTTATTAAAAATATTGACCAAAGTCAAACTTAAGCCTTTTTAAGTCAATATTAAGGAACTTAGTGTTCTGATTTCAACCCGAACCCTTCCAAACCCGATCTAACCATTTTCACAAGTCATAAAATAGTAAAAGTACATACGAGGAGTCTTATTTAGGGGAACAGAGTTCTAGAAGGAAAAACGACCGGTCGGATCGTTACATAAGTCCTTTATGATACCCATATGGTATATATCATATACTAACAGAGTATCATAGAGGTCTGGTTCATTTTTAAAAAAAACACACCCAGTCCTCTATGATCCCCAGATAGTATATATCATATACTGATAGGGTATCATAGAGGTGTGGTTCATTCCTTCCAAGAAAATACTCAGTCCTCTATGATACTAATTTGATATATATAATATATTAATAGGATATCATAAAGGGCAGATTCATTCCTCAAAAAATTACTTCTCAATCTTCTATGATACCCACATGGTAGAAGATACCCACATGGTATATAGCATATACTGACAGAATATCATAGAGAGTTGTTTCATTCCTTTAAAAAAAGTACTTCTCAACCCTCTATAATACACACATGGTATATATCACATAATGACATGGTATAATGGAGAACTAGTTTACTTCTTAAAAAAACAGTTCATTCATTTATGATACCAAACTGGTACATATTATATACTAATATGGTATCGTAGAGGACTGGTTCATTCCTTAAAAAATCACCTAGTATTCTATGATACTCATTTGGTATATATCATATACTATTAGGATATCATAGTGGATCGATTCATTTCTTTAAAAAAAAATGTTTAGGCTTAAATTTAATATTTTAATTTTTATAACATTTTAGCAAATTTTACTTGTGAAAAAAATATAAAAAATAGATTTGTATTTTAGATATAAATTTTATTTTTATTTTCAAAAGAAAAAGGAAATTTATAAAGCATATTTTCTAATTAATTTAGGTTTTAATATAATAAGCTAGTGATTTTGGTATTTTTCTTAGTTACTTCTTGTTGTAGTCTAATTATTTATTTTTATATTTTTATTAGTCTAAAAATATAGTTAAACCAAAATTTGTGCAGAATGCAATTGCTACAGCAAATGCAACTACAATTTCAATGTGCTACCAAAAAGATTTATAATTATAGCAACAAGGTATATGGTTTGTACTAGATTGTTTTCGCAACTAGGGGTGTTCGTCGGTCGGTACGGTACGATATTTAGATATTTCGATTAGGTATTTTCGGTGTTCGGTTTCTTAAAATGCTATACTAATACCGTACCTAATGAAATTCGGTATGGTTCGGTTTTTCTCATTTCGTTTCGGTTTATTCGGTTCGGTAACTTCGGTTTATTCGTTTTGAATACTAACTAGTACATAGAGTCATAGACGGTAATATTCTTAATTAAAGTACTCGAAAGCACAAAACTAAAAACGTTTGTCGACTAAAGTTTTGTCCAAAACCAGCAAATACCAACCCAGAGAAAGAAAACTGTACATAAAAGAATAAATTTGATCATTAAAAATGTCTTGTTACTTGCTTAGAGTTAATTGATGAACTTAGAGTATAAAGGAAAGTAAAATTTTAGATTTCTTATATTTATGGTATAACTTAATATGTATATTGTGTAATATAATATATATTTCGGTACAATATCAGTATTTCGGTATTTTATTTAAAATATCAAATACCATACCTAATATCAATTTATTTAAAACTTAAACCAAATACCATACCTAATGCCAAAATATCAAATACCAATTTTCGATTTTGATACGGTAATTCGATATTTACCAAATTATGGACAGCCCTACCCGCAACTATATATGATTATATTTAAATTGTAAATGCAACAAAAAAGCTCTCACTACAATATAATACCAAAATGGTATATAAGTATATAAAAAATAAGTGATTTTTAAAACCCACTTTTATGAAAAAAGAGTGCTTTTAAAAATATACAACAATAGGAAAACATTTAACCAGAAACTACTCTAAAATATTGTAGAAGAGAACTCAAACAAAGTCTTACACGTGAACTGAAGGCGGTGTTCAAATATAGGAAGATTGTCCAATTACATCATGAAAAAGAAGGTTCTGAAAATATACAAATATAGAAATGTTTTGAGCCACAAATCACTCTAAAAATTATAGAAGAGAACTCAAACAATAATGGCGATTTGATGGTTTACAAAGCCATAGGTTTTTAAAACACATAGAAATTAACATATGTGAGCTAGGAATCCCTAGTCGAATAATTTGATGGATTGGAATGAATTTATCAAGGATACAGTTCTTTCAGTATAGCTTATATCGGAATATTTGTAGCATTTTTTTATATAAACTCATTTATTCTTTTTAGAGAAAGGGACCACTTGCGTGAAGATATGTGCCTTCAGACAATTAAAGAGGGAGGAATTTACACATAATACAACCTTCTTAAAATTAATTTAAAAGAATTATAATTTATTTTCAGAAAATTACATAAGATACTATTTATTACAACTTTTTAGTTTTTTAACTAAATCATATACAATTTTTCATATCCCTTAAATATCTCCATTAAGGCCATTTAAATAGGAAACGCAAATCATTTTGAGTATTCAACATATTTCAAAATTATCAATACTCTCTCGTCAATATACGTTATTTTGCCATACCTACATGGAGAAATCACTATTATCATTCTCTTCCACAAGTTCATAGGCATAAAATTATTTTCTGTCCCCCCCTAAATCTTTTTCTTTGCCAAAATTGAACCACTAACTTATTTTTCAGTTTCCACTAATCTTTTCTTTCTAATCTCCCTTTATCATCCCAATACTTCTCCATACTTTGATTCCAATAGATTTTAGGTTTTTTTATTTTGGGTTGATAACTCCATCTGATATAAAAATGGATAGAAAATCCATTCCTATTGCTGCCAGAAAACCCAAAGGGCAAAATAGTGGAATATACACTATATTATTTTTTTTGTTTTTTGTTATTGACACAAAATATATATTATTTTGTATATATTATATTGTGTATAATATATTCATTAATGTGTTTCTTTCTTTCTAGTTTTATGCATTGTGTCTTATATGTGTATACAATATATTATAAAGGTAGATTATAATAAAATGGTTCTATGCTGGATTTTTGTAGAGTGTTAATCAATGTCTTTATACTATACAATTATATAGAATATATGATATATATCTATTATATATTCGTATATTATATTATATAAAATATATAATATAATTATATAATATATAGTTCATATAGGTAAATAGTTCAATACAGATGTGTATTCTGACAATATGATAGTTAATGTATACAGTAGCAGTAGACAATATATTATACACATTTAAAGTATACTTTTTCATAATTATTATAGTGTTATGAAGTATATACGATATGAAGTGCATTGCATAAAAAAGTTTGATGGCAATCTAGGTTTAGAAGTTGGGTATGTTTTTTATGTAAAAATAATATAATTACTCGATGAAGACCTATTGGAATGGGAAGATCTCGAATTAACTAAAACGAAAATTAATTATATATGTTAAGTATACCATATCAAACATATACCATTAACATACCATTATTAAAAAGGCTATGCCAAGACACTAAGTTGTTGCGCTAACTCGCTAGCGCTAGCGCACTACGGCTTTTCAGTCTCCTGCAGGTCCCTTCATTCCCTTCGCTTTACACGGACTTAAAAGAGTACCTAAGGCGGATTAGTGATTTATTTTCAAAAGGGATTTTATTTACCGTAGCTTTTAGACAGCTAACAGCTAAGCCACTAATCATACAACTAATAAAATAAAGTCGGTCACTACTGAGACAACTCATAAAAGTCGTTTCAGGTTCAAGGGCTAAAGCTTCTCTTTGGAGAATCCCTTCGCTACACTCGACTTAAAGGCACCTACGAACTCACTCATAAGAAAACTCATCAAGTAGGTCTTTCGAGTCTTTCAAGTACTAGCGAAGCTTTAATTGAAGACCTTTCGAGTCGTTTTTTTAATAATGTTTTTCAGAGGGTTGTTATTGGTTGTCATTATAATATCTACTTTAATTTCACCTAAAAAGGTAGAATGAAGAAGATATTTCTTAATCAAAAAAACTTTTTTTTTATTTTTTGAGTAAAAGATTCTTCATATTATTGAAAAAACAATGCCTATGCTTTTTAGATCCGATGGTAAGATATTTTCGTAGCTTCATTTCTATTTTGTGAGAAAGTTATTATTGTATCTAAGAAAGATAATTAATTGGTAAACTTAAATTTAAAGATTCTATTTTTATGTCAATTCCTTAATTTTCGCATGGAGAGAGGAGTAAGTTCTTTTTTCGTATTTGTTGTACTAAACATAATAATGAAATTGGTTGTAGTTAATGTTAATTGATCTCTTAAGGCTTGCAATGGGAAGTGAGATTGGGTGGGCCAGGTAATTACTTTTAGGTAGCCGCTTAGGCAGAAAACGTAGGTGGATTTGCATCTATACCTAGTTTTTGGGTCACGTTTCAACTTATACCCGCTTTGCAAAAAAATATTGCAAGCGTACCCACTTTTCGGGTAACTTCAGACATACGGGCCTCAAGTAGCAAAAATTTATATCTGAAATTTGAACATCAGAATGTTTTGCCTGAAGTGTAACCTTATCAAAGCAAAACTTCAGATATGTTTGCCTGAAGTTTGGCCTGACTTTGCAAAAGCAATCACACAAATTTCAGTTCATAGTGCAATGGCAAACTTCAGTTCAATAAAACTACAGCATATTTTGGCTGAAGTTTTTGTTTTGTAATTGTTGAACTTCAGCATTCTAGGAGCTGAAATTTTGTTTTGTAATTGCTGAACTTCAGTATTCTAGGAGCTGAAGTGTAATGACCTAACCAGTCATTTTAACTTTTAGAAACTCGTTCCCTAAAATACAACTCCACGAACGTGCTTTTATTGATTTATGACTTGCGGGGATGGTTGATTCGGGATTTGGAAGTGTCTGGGTTGAAATCGGAACACTTGGTTCCTTAAGTTGGCTTTAAATGACCAAGTTTGACTTCGGTCAACATTTTGAGAAAACGACCCCGGAATCGGAATTTGGCGATTCCAATAGGTTCGTACGATGATTTCGGACTTGGGCGTATGTCCGAATCGGATTTTGGATAACCCGGAAACGTTTTGGCACTTAATAGTGAAATATTTACTATTTGAAGGTTTAAAGTTCTTTAAATTTGGTTTGGAGTAGGTTTTTGAGTAACTGAAGTTCGTTTGGAGTTCTGAGTTTGGGAATAGTTCCGTATAGTGAATTAAGACTTGCACGCAAAATTTCGTGTCATTCCGAGTAGTTTAAGTATATTTCGGCGCATTGGAAGTAAATTAAAGAACTTGAAGTTCTTAAGTTTCAATCAATTTGGTTTGGGGTACAATTATTAGGCTTGATGTTGTTTTACACGTTCCGAGAGTTCGAGCAAGTCCGTTTTATGATTTCAAACTTGTTGGTATGTTCGGGG